>WNWU01008126.1:0-13318 GCA_012654045.1 Ptyas mucosa | reverse complement strand
AATCTTCTTGTCTTCACATCTTCCAACAGCATATAAGATATCTTCATTTACGTCTACCCACCTAAATAAAAATTGCTTCTATATATATAAAAAAAAGCCCCCCGAGTGACTTTGTAATTGTAGTTATATTTGAAATGATATCCATCAAATCCAGTCAAAAATTAGATTAATAAATTCGTCAGACATATTAGGGAAACCACCAGATCAACTGCAATTGCCCTAGGTCCATAGTCCTTTTGCCTTGTATTCATTACCATCAAGCAGGAAACTTCAATTTGCTATATTCAGTAGAACTTCTGCGATTGCAATTAAGTCCAAATTTGTTGCAGTCCTTAATAAAATAATCCAAATCATTCAAGTCAGGGCATATTTCACAACCCAATACACCAGCATTGCTGTGATCTGTTTATTCTTCTCAAATATTCCAATACAGCTGTAAGTTGCCTCCTCATCGTCGCTCATCGCTTAGTTAACTGGCATTAAACTGCTGTGTTTTTTTTTTCTTTTTCCAAAAAATTCAAAATCTTTAAACAGTTAAACAGTACTTTTTAAGGACCATCATCTCATCAAGCAGGGTTATTTTCCATTTCTCCAGTCTTTCTTCTTTTCCTTTTTACGAACTTTCTTCTTAACTTTGATCCCTCTGCCTTTTTTAGCTCCAGTAAAATTTTGCGGTTTTGGGGATTGCATATTATAAAATTTTTGCAGAAATGTAGCTTCTTCTGGAAACAACTCTTTAAGTGCAGATTGAGTTTTATAAAAAAAAATTCGTAAAACCAAAATTTCATCAGCTTGCTCCTTATTTTGCACAACATTCATCTTTCTCTCCTCAGTAAAATCTGCTATAATCTGTTGTTGTTTTTTTGCATCTCCCAACTCTTCATTCAATCCCCCACTGCTAAATTGCAACTCAGTATTTCCATGTATTTCATTATTTCCAGCTTGAGAAACTTGAAATATAGTATCAATTCTTTTCAATAAAGCAGAGGTAATTGAACTCAAAGCTTCCTCAAATTCAGACCATTGAGGGTTAAATAACCCTCCTTTGCTTTCAGAAAGCCCAGCCATCTTGCCCCCCTTCTTCCTTCCCTTCCAGAACGACAGAAAAAAAAAGGGGGAAGAGAAAAGAAAAAAAAAGTTTCAAGAAAAAAAAAAGGGAATCCTTTACAATTTGTAATTTGTATTGCTGCTTCAATTATTATTATTCCTTTCTTATTACATCCACTTTTCAAAGAGGAGTTTTACGTTTCAAACAGGGGCTTGTCAATAATTACTTTTAGCTTTCACTTCTTCACGCCCCGTTAAAACTCAAACGCCATCTTGCTTTCACTTTCAGCTTAGGAAGAATCTTTTAAAGAAAGTAAATCTTTGGAGTTAAAAGGAAAAAAAAATACTTGCTGTTTGATTCATACTGCTTGTGCTCCGCCAGCTCGATACAAAAAATATCTGTTTAAAGTTGGTGCTGGAATGGTTAACGACATCTAGCTCTGCAAAGCAGAGGCATCCAGGGTCCGGAGTACTGACAGGCTTAACGGGGAGCTCTCATCTTCAAGCGCCAGATTATGTGTGAAATCCGGCACTTTCAGGGAGCTCTACCCCACCCGTCTACTCACTTTCCCCCCTCATACCAGGGGGAAAGTTTTCAAACCGCAAGACAGCTGATAGTCGCTGTTCTTTGCGGTTCTACGGAGCCCTGGGCTGGCGCTTCAAAAAGAAGCGTCTGGCGATGTCGCTGTCCCACTGGAAGCTCCGCGGTTCTGACTTCTTGATCAATGGCTTCTTTAAAATAATGCAGAAGTATTCTGTCCGGCCAATGTCCAAGGTCCCCCGCGACCCGTATAAAGTCCCATACAAAGTCCTTTATGGGTCGATTTCCTTGACTCATCGCCTTTATCTTGGCTTCACTCTCGTTGATTCGGTCTCAGTCTTCGAATCTGGCCCGGAGCAGCTCAACAAAACCTTCCACATCATTTAATTCAGCAACCCCCTCATTATGCAGCTGGGTTATCCAGTCAGCAGCTTCTCCCTCATTCATCCCCTCCAAGATCGCAGATACCAAGTCGCGATCTGTTTCGTATTGCTTTCCATACTGATCTATATGAGCCCATACTCGGCTGAGGAAATAGGCCAGTTTGGTAGGCTTACCATCAAACGTCGCTCTAAACCGTGGTGGCGGGGCCCTTGCTGGCAGAATTGCCACGGTGACTGGAGGCAGGGTGAATGCCAGTGGCTGCGCTGCTGGCTGCTGGATCAGACCCCATGGCAGTGCTGGGATCGTTGGGGCAAATTTGGCACATGGTGATCCCGTAAGAGGGGGAGCAGCAGGCGCTGGCGTCCACTGGCACTGGACCCACCCCTGGCCAGGATAGAATCCCCAGCCTGGGGGGATAAATTCCGCAGGGGGTAGCATGAAGGCAGGTTGACGAGGGCTGGATACAGGACAACATCCAGGCAATCGTTCTTTTGGTCCCATCTCTGGAGTTGGATCAGGCTGGCAACTTTTCCCAGAATCCATCTCCCTGGACCGAGCTCCTAGGCTTTGCATCACCTCTGCAGCTTCAAGGGCTCGTACCACGCCTTCAGTAGGAGAATACCGGGTCTCAATAAACCTTCCAGTATGTGCTCCCATGGCTCCCTCTGCAATCTTCTCTCTCCCTTCCATCTTCACCGAGTCTTTGCACTACCCAAGCTTTAGGTTGGTGCTGGGGCTTAGCACCCCATTCAGCCCCCTTTTGGGGTGCTGCTTATTTAGGGGATTCGGGTTAATGTCAGGGTTCCAAGGAACACCCCCAACAAAATAAAGCTCTGAGGCCTGAGGTTCCTCAAAGTTCCAATTTATTAGAGATGTCATGTTGGCACATCTGGGAAAACCCGAATCTGAAGCTTCCAGGTTTCCCCCAGCCAGCTAAGAGTTCACAGCCCTGCCCCACACCCACAAGTTCATCACGTTGTCCAATCAACTCTTCCCACTCCACCGGATACAATCTTCAGGCAGTCTGCATCAGACGCAGGCAAAAGTCTTTGAATACGGAATGTTGTTATGACTAACTTTCTACCGCTCCAACAACAACCCCCTCCCAACTTCCCCAGCTAAAATATGTGGCAGTTTAGAAGCAAAAAGAAAACTGTCTTCCAAAACTGACACTCTCTATCAGAAATTATTCGTTCTGGAACACAGTGTAACCTATAGACATGTTGAATGAACAGTTTAGCCAATGTCTTTGCTGAGGGAATCTTGGAACAGGGTACAAAGTGCACTTGTTTGGAGAACAAGTCCATAATCACCCAAATGACTGTATTTCCATTACTTTCGGGTAGTCCGACAATAAAATCCATGGATATCTTCTTCCATGGAGCCCCAGGTCTGGCCACGTTCTGGAGTAACCCGGGCGGCTTCCCAGGTGGCCTCTTTGCTGAAGCACATACCGGGCAGCTAGCGACATATGCCTCTATGTCCTTCTTTAGGGAGGGCCACCAGAATTGTCGTTTAACTAAATGTAAGGTCTTCACAAACCCAAAATGTCCAGCCACTTTTGCATTGTGGGATTGTTGTAACACTGCTCCCCTAAGACTGGCAGGGACATACAACTTGGCCCCCACCCATGCGAGACCATCACGAACAGTATACTTGTTGTCATGGGAGGTGAACCAATCATTGGTTTTTAGCGCTTCCCTTAACTGCTCACTTAGACCGGTGGGTAGGTCCAGTTCTCCTCTCGCCTGGGCTCTGGTGACAACAGGAGCCACCAACTGTTTCAAAGGGATAAATGGGCAGATCACCTCCAGCCATGCACTATTGTATTCAGGCAGTCTCAAGTGGGCATCTGTTGAGGGTAAACCTGCCCTCTGCAAAGTGGTGCAACAGACCAGTCAGTGTTTTACTTAGCAAAAACACACAGATACTCACAGACTCTGAATGTTTAAAGAAAATAAAGAGTCTTTACTTGTAATATAAAAAACAAACTTGGCCTCTCAAAACAAAGATAACACTTCTTCAAATAATCACGGTTCAACACAAAAACATAGTTTGCTTACAATTCCAGTTCTCTTCAGTAACACCGACACAGTTCCTTTCAGGAGTTCAACCTTCTAATAGCAGGAGCAGAAGTGAATGAACTTCCTGCCTTCTTTTATGTCCGCTTAACACAGCCAATTAGTATCATCTCGTAGCAGTTAAAGTTACAGAACATAGTTTTCTCTATATTATCTACCCAACCGTAGGATAAGCATCCAACATTCTCCCCTTTGGGTAGACTAATATATTACAAACTTAAACCATACTGTTCACATGTATCTATATGTTTCCTACTTCCCTGTGCTTTCGTAAAATGATCAGCTACATTGTCTTCTGATGCACAATATACAAGTTCTACCATCTTGTTCATTATACATTCTCTTACATTGAGATACCGAAGATCTGTATGTTTTGTTCTAGTCTTTACAGCTATATTTGTCGCCATTTTTATCGCTGCCTGATTATCTTCGTATACTATTATAGAATCTTATATATCTATTCCTAAATCTAGTATCAGCTGCTTAATACTAATCAAGTCCGTACATAACAAAGATAAACAAGAAAACTCTGCTTCCATTGTAGACATACTTAAATGCTTTGGTCTTATGGAATGCCACCATATCAAAGATTTTCCCAGAAATACAGCGATTCCTGAGGTTGATTTTCTTGTATTCACATCTGTTGCGAAACTAGCATCCGCATAAGCGGTTACATGCAATTCTTCTGATGGTTGTAGATATAATGCATGATGCATGGTATATTTCAGATATCTAAGAATACGTTTTGCTCCTTGCCAGTGTCTTTCTGTAGGTTCCGTGTTGAATCTAGCTAATTGGTTCACACTATAAGCAATATCGGGTCTGGACCAATTGCTAATGTATGATAAACTGCCAATCAATGATTGGTATATCCCTTTATCAAACAACGGACTTTTCACCTCAGTGTTGCAATAATCTTGAACCATAGGTGTCTTTGATGGTTTACACAATTCCATTCTGAACTGTTTTAATAGATTATTAATTTTATCAGTTTGGGATAATTTAAATCCTCCCCTAGTTTTTTCGATCCTTACACCTAGGTATTGTTGTATCTCCCCTAGATTTTTAATCCTGACATGAGCTTTCAATTCATCAACAATCCTATTGGCCTCTTGCTCATTCTTTGTTATTAGAGCTATATCGTCCGTAAAAAGAAGTAATAATGATACTATACCATCCCTTTCCATTTTAAATAAACATGGATCTGCTAATCCTGCTTTAAATCCAATATTCTTTACTGTTTTTACAATGCATTGGTTCCATTCATAACCTGACTGTTTTAACCCATACAGACTTTTCTTTAATAACCAACAGTCATCTTTCTCATTTTCCTCAAATCCTGAGGGTTTCTTTAAATAAATTTCATGCTGTAATGGTGCATGTAGATATGTGGTCTCTACATCTAAATGGTTAACTATATATTTATTTCTAGCTGCCCATACCAACGCTGCTCTTAATGTAATGGTTTTTAAGCTTGGAGCGAATACCTCATCATAATCATTAGAAGACTGATTAAATCCTTGAGCTAGCAGCCTAGCTTTATATATTGGTATCCCATCTATCCCAGTCTTTAATTTATATATCCACTTACTACCGAGTATAGTTTTCCCTTTTGGAATTTTTACAGACTCATACACTTTCAAATTCTGCAAAGATTGTAGTTCCTTAGTCATTGCACCTCTTCACACTTTCTGGTCTTCAGGTGGAAACGTGGTCAACTCATTAAATGTAGTAGGGACTTTATTTACTTGATAGACTGTAGTTGCCTGATACCTATCAGGTGGTCTTGTTACTCTACTCGATCTTCTTGGGAGTTCAGGATTTACAGATTGCCTCTCCACCTTTACCTCTTCCTGTACTACGTCCTTCTCTACCTCTTTGCTCTGAATCTCTGGCATTTCATTGGTAGCTTCAGTCTGAGTCTCAATGATAACCTCATTTTCAGTACCTAATTTATTCCACCCTACATGCTCCATAAACCTAGCATTTGCACTATTAACTACAGTTGCTGTTCCTTTTACCCAAAATCTGTAGGACCTGTGGTTTGAATTATAACCAACAAATATTAATTGTTGTGCCCTACTCTGGCCCTTACGCCTTAACTGCACTGGAATATGCAGTTGATCCAAATGTGTGTGGAGGTGATCCAAATATGTGTATGTAGCTCAAATCCGGCTTCCTTCCATGCCATACGGTATATGGAATTTTGTTAGTGGTTGTATTTATGGTGTTGTTTAAGAGTGTATTTGCACACATAATTGCTTCTCCCCATAAATTAGCCAGTAAACCTGCATCAGCTAACATTGATCTCATCATTGCTTGTAGGGTTTGTCGTCTCCTTTCAACATATGAGTTATGTTGTGGCCGATATGGAGCTGAACATTTGTGCTTTATACCAGCATTATCTAACACTGATTTAAACCTTGTGTTTACGAACTCAGTACCATTGTCAGTTACAATGGTAACTATTTTTTTATTTGTTTTTCTCTCCACAAACTTAATCCATTGAACAAAATACCGAACAGTATCTACCTTAGTCTTCAATAGGTAGCAAAAACCATACCTGGAATAATGGTCAACTATACTGAGAACATAGCAAGCACCCCCTAAACTAGCCTTCATTGGCCCTATTAAGTCAGCAAATACCACTTCCAGTGGTCTCTTTGTTTTAAATTCGTCAAACCTATTAGCAGGGATTGTTCTACTTTTCTGCTGATTACAAATATTGCAATTTAAATACTGGTTACATGGCTTCAGCTTTAACCCATCAACTAGTTTTACAGTTTTCTGTAACATCTTAAAACTGATATGTCCCATACATCTGTGAAGCAAGTGAACACATTCATCATGTGGTTTGACATTTGAGTATACAACATTTGTAACATGGTTACAAATAAACCATCTTTCAGTTTTCCAATAATCTTGGTTTCACCTTTTTCAATTAAACAATCATTGGTTCTAAACGTTACTGTATATCCTACCTTAACCAATACTCTTAATGTAAATGATGCGGGTTCAGCGAGATGACCACTGAAGGGCCCTCTTTATTCACAGTATTGTAAGAAAGAAAATGTGCTTGTTTGAGAGAAACGTGTTTGCTGGAGATTATATTAAAGGCAGTTAAACCCCATTATTGGTAATATATCTTCTGAGGAGGCCTAGCTGTCACAGAAGAACAGCCATATAGAGAATGTCTGGAAAGCTTCACTGTCATCCACACAAAGACATGTATGGAGCAAAGAGTTAATTATTACCTAAGGACAGCAGTAAAAACTCCATTAGTACTTACAGAACTTAGGAAAGTGGTCTAGCTGAAAATAATCTTATAAACTAGAAGCTAATGGTTTAGTAATGAGGAAGTGTCTGTTATATTATAACAAATGTATGGAACAACTATATGAGGTCATGTATTTGATACCAAATGTAATTTTACCATATATGGAAAATGTATTAGATCACCAACTCCTTTGTCTTGAAAAGATATATAAGCAGTTGTGTCAAAGCTCTTGGTTGTTCAGACTTTCAGGTATGAATCTGCTCTGAACCTTGCGCAATAATAAACTGGCTCTGGTTGACCCGGAATGTTGTTTGGTCCCATCATTCCATAACATTTTCTGGCGACTTGCACGAAGGGACTAAGGAACAAAGATGTTTGTTCTGCCTGACAGCTGCCCCAGCGGGGATCGACGCCTTCCCAAGGAAAAGTTTACTGGCCGGCCATTAGGACTCCATTGAAGTCTACAAGAACCTTTCAGTGAGGAGGTGCCGTAAACCCGCTGCCAGGAGCAGATTAGTCAAGGATCCAAAAGGTCAGCCAGACCCAGAAATTTCAACAAGGGGCCAAGAAGGAAGAAGCCGGCAGAGTGAGTATATGTAAGAGGGATAGCCACCGACTTTGCGGTGAAGAGGGGGCCTGATCACCCTCCTAGGAGATGAGGCGTCATCCTAAAATCTCTTGTTAGAATTGTGGGGGTGGTTAAACGGTCGCAGTTCTCAGAGATAGCCGTTGGAACTTTCCGGTATCCTGAGTCGGCCGTAGTGTTTTATTAGGATGGGTTGGGGTAATCGTGTCCCCAGGACACTGTTACAATTTAGGTTAGAAGAGTGCTTTTAGTGAGATCAGTGACAGATCAATCAGAAGGCAGTTTCCCCTTTGGCTTAAGAAATGTCAGATGAAATATGTGAAAGTGTGTTTGATGAAAGAGAAAAATAAAACCAACAGAAAGATAGTTAGAAACAAAGTTTTCAGTCAGGAGGATGAGGAAGAAGAAACAGAAGAAGAATCTAAACCCATTAGTTCTCAAACTCGAAGCCAGACGAGATTGAAGAAGGCAGAAACTCTGCCTCCCTTAAGGGAACTTTGAGTCATGGAACTGATGCCCAGGGACAGCCCATCATTCGTCCCTTGTTCCAATATCAGTTTTTCACAACTACAGATCTACTTAATTGGAAACAACATTATGGCACGTTTAGCAAGAAGCCCAATGAAATAGTGGATCTATTCAGTACAATAATGCAAACTCATAGATCCACATGGGGAGACATCCAGCAATTATTAAACACCTTACTCTCCCTGGAGGACCGAGAAAAATTCAAAATAGCTAAGGAAAAGGCCTTAACCCGAATGTGTCCAGGTAATGGAAATACAGTGCAAAAAAAAAAGGCCACAGCAGCTGCAGAAGTAGATCCAAATTGGAATCCTAATGATGACCAACACAAGACTCTATTAGATGCCTACCGCCTCTTATGCATAAACGTTTTACGAGAGGCAGCAAAAGGTCCTGTTAATTATGCCAAAACCACCACTATACTCCAAGAAAAAGGTGAGAGCCCAGAGATTTTTTTGGCCAGACTAGTAGAATCCTACAAAGTTCATACTAAGAATAAAGAAGAAATTGTTTATTGTTCTTCCCACCTGGGCTTTAGCAGGTAGTTTAAAAAGAAAAAAAATGTAAAACCTATCTAAATGGGAAGACTCATATAATTTGACTTGATCAATTTGGTGTGATTTGTTACAAAATTCCTGGATATGCATCTACAATAATAACATGTAGAATTGATTGTGATATGTCTGGTCAGCCTGCAAATTAAGTGAACATCTTGGCTTGAAGCTGGGAGAAACGGAAAGTAGTTAGGGCCCACAAATCATATTTATGATTTAAACTGCTCTCTGAGTTTTCCCACTGCTTTAAGAATAAGCTATAGGTTGCCCAAGGAAATAAAATTAAAACAAAACAACAAAAACAACCTCCACAGGTCTGGAAATGTTTGATGGTATGAGTGTATGTATGTAATCATTTCCAAACCTGCAGGAAATATGAAATCTTCTAATAACAATACACAAAAGGTTATTTAGAAAATGGGACGCATTGGCTTGTGAAAAGAGCTTCCTAAAATAATTATGATTGGTTTGCATGAAGGAAGCAATGAATGAAATTTTTGTATGTGAAATTGTTTTTTAGAAAAAGTCTGATTGCAGTACAAATGTGAATATGCGTGTGTGAGATGTCCGGACTGAGATCTGTGAATGCCTGTGTGTTAAATCATTGAAAGCAATTATTACCAAACTGTGCTTAGAAGCCCATTTGCCATGGCTTCAGGTTTTTTTTTTCCTATGGCCTTGTACATTTTTAGAACTGCCTCACGAACTAAATACCAGCTGTCTCCTTTTGAACGTCTGTATGGTAGGCCCCCTGCCTTGTGTAAACACCACTTTCAAGGCTGGCCAGGTCTAGTTCAAAGAGGGGGGAGTGGAAGCAAGGAGATTACTTTTGCGGTTACAACAGCACAACAATCTTGTCAACCAACTGAGGCGTTATATGCAAGAATGTAGACCCCCCTCCTATTACAACTGCATGTCACGATTACAAACCAGTTAAGACCTTAGAAGGAAAATCCTGTGTCCACTGGACAAGGTTGAAGCCGGCAGATCAGGGTGACCCTGTCACGTACCAAGGGACAAAAACTGACAAGCCATGGGTGCTAAAATTCAAGAAGAATGCACCTTGCTGAGTCCAACCGGCAATGGACTCTCAACGCACGGTGGTGATCCGGTGGCCTTGCTGAACCACCCCGGAAGCTGGTTCCCAGCGCACGGCCGAAGCTCGGAACGAAGGCAAACAACATTCCATGATAGTAATTTGTAGTGTAAAACCCATTAACAGTGATGGAATCCAGTGAGCAGTTATTAAAAACACTCATATTTGAGGAAGATTGGGTGTGGGGACTCTGGGCAGCTACTATCCTAGCCCTTTCTGTGGGAAGCCTAGGACTGAGGTTGATACTGCTCTTTCCCAAGTTACACATATCCCTAACCCTCTTCCTGATGTGGTGAGTTTGTAAAATAAGGGTGTTGTGATATTAAAGCCCTGTGTGTATGTGTGTGTTGAAAGGAAGTGATTATGTTTTTCTTACACATGACTGGTCAACATGCATCAGTATAATCAACTCTTGCAACCCATATGAGAACTGAGACAACACACACACACACAAAATACTTATTTGGAGGCAGCTAAACCCACCACAAACTCCCCATTTGCAGCATCTGCTCCAGATGGAAAGCAAGAGTTGGAGATTCAAATCATTCTCTTCTCTAGGAATATGATTTCAGTATGGTTTTTTTTTGGTTTTGGATGTTTTTAGCAAAGGGTCTACTAAGTAATAATATCTTGAACAGTAGTTCCCAATGTTGTGTCAGTGTCCAAGAAATCCCCCTTGTCCCTGCGGAAGGATTTGAAGATGTCAAGAATCCCAGGGGACCTAGCAGCATCAGGACACTGAATAGGGACACTTTGGGTCAAGTCCACTCCCGCCAACAACGTGGAAACAAAAGGTGGAGTGGGTACCTTAATCCTAAACCAACTCCTAGACCTGGGGTCAAGAGTTTGACAATCTTGGTAAAGGGGGGAATAGAACAAAGAGAGAACGGACCCCTGCAACAATTAAAGAAAGGGAACTACATGTCAAGGATACTGGAATTAGGTCAAAGTCTCGTTAATCAGTCTGATTCTGCCTTGGGTCAAAACTGCTGGTTGTGTTTGTCTGCTAGTCCTTCATCTGTCTCTTACTGTATACTCTCATATACGGGTCAACACTGAGAAACACACTTTCAAGCAACACACTTTCAAGCAGTATCTCTCCATCATTTAGATCTGGTAGGTTTATCTCTGTTAATTCAAAGTCACTCTTCTTAGGAAGCCCTTCAAAATGCTTCTTTAGAATCCAAGCCTTTGCCCTCACCATTGTCCCTGTTCCAGTTGAGCAAGATCTCTGGGAAAGGACAAAAGCTACCCTAGTCCTTAAAAGGGATATTAAAAACAAAGCAGCAACATCAAAGGCAAGGAGATTTTTATACCCCATTCAAAAGACTGGGAATAAGCCGCCTTCCAATAGCTGGCCCTACAGCCACCGGTGTAGAAATGATAGGAACACCCTCTCTGTGTGTAAAGAGACATCAGACATCTGGTAGGCCTGTAGGATCCTGTTGTGGCTCCGACCCCCGAGCCCATCGTATCGGAGGAAGAAGGCTCTGAACATGAAGGAGAGGAGCCGGCCAGGCCTCCCTCCCCCGGCCCCTCCTCTCTGACAATTCCTCAGGTGTCGGCCGAAGGAGAGGAGATTGGCCAGGAGCCAGGTGTCTCCGATCGGTCAGAGAGTGATGAGGGAGACAAGTTGTGGCTGGACCCACGTCAGCGTCGGCGTGCTAAACGATCACAGCAGATGAGGAGGCGTGCCAGGGATTAAGCTGAGTCACTGGACCACACCCCACAGGCTATATAAAGGAGTGGGGTGGCCGTTTAGATTCTGTGACGGACAAAGTTAATTCTTGCAAGTTCCTTTGGTGCAAAGCCTCAGTCTGCTGAAGGATTGTGAATTGGACTGTTTTTTCCCAGCCGGTGTGTATTGTATTTGTTATCTGGTGGAGGAACACCCCCCTTCTTGTTATAGTAAAGAACGTGGCAGCCGGTTCCCTTAGTGCTGCCAAGCCTCTGATAATGGAACGTTTGTGTGTGCCAATTATTTAACCCTCGACTGTCTGTGTGGGTTTGTGCGTGTGGAGGACGGGGACAGAACAGATCCCTGACAGAAGAACAATGTCCATCAGAAGTGTACTTTGGTCCTAGAACGAACTTTAAGGATGTAAAACTAACCAAAGATCTTTTTCCTTCTGCACACCACTTATTTCACCATAAGGTCACTTTCTCACTACCACCAACTGCCATCATCACAAGATGGGGAGGAGGGAAGGGGTCCTGGAATGTATCCAAGGAAAGGTGTCTATTCCAGCCCCCTCGCTTCCCTATATGTCTCTCCATTAGGTCCAGCACAGGTTTATGTGTCTCCTTTCCCCCTGGGAATACTACCTCCTGGTATCTTCTTGAAGGCCCAATCCTCAGACATAAGCAAAAGGACCCTTCACTAGAAGTCCCATTACAGTCGCTGGCTGGAATGTTTGTGGCAGGGACTTTTGGGGTCTGGACTAATGAAAAGAACCATCGGACCCATGCTTTCTCCATAAACATAGGTGTGTGTGTAAGGGAAAAAGGAGTATTCTTCTTATGCAGGAAGGATGCGTATTTATGTTTGCCAATAAATTGGACAGGAACATGCACACTAGTACACCTTTTCCCTAAAATAGGTGTTGTCAGTGGAATCGACGTGCCTTAGACCTCCTAACCGCAGAGGGAGATGTGTGTGTATTTTGGGGAGAAGACTGTTGTTTCTATATGAATAAATCAGGTGTGGTCAGAGAAGTTGCCAAGGAATTGCAGGATAGGGCATCCAAGATAGGTCAGAGGTTACAAACAACTGACATGTGGTTTTCTTGGGTGCCTGGATCCAGATGGATTAAACAAATGTTATTCTTGTTGATATGTGCTGTGGCAGGCCTAGCTTTTATTCCTTGTGCCATCCCGGTGCTGAAACAGCTATCTATCAGAGCAATGAAAAGGATACAGACTGAAAAGGAATTAGTTGTGACAGAGCATTTTCTGGAAGATAGAAACTCTGAAAAAGACACATATGTAGAAATGGAGTCTGGGAAAGAATGGAGAGAGTACCTCCAAGATTAGGGAATGAAGATCAAGAAATACCTATCCCTTGCCTAGATTAGTCATATTGTACTAGATATTATATGAAAGTTTCTGTATTGAAAAAAACTTTCAGAGGGGGGAATAATGTAAATGATGCGGGTTCAGCGAGATGACCACTGAAGGGCTCTCTTTATTCACAGTATTGTAAGAAAGAAAATGTGCTTGTTTGAGAG
>WNWU01008116.1:0-28537 GCA_012654045.1 Ptyas mucosa | reverse complement strand
TCCTCACCCCCCTGGAGGTCCTCTGGAGGCTGACAACAGCCCATTTGCCAAGTTTCAGTCCTACCGGAAGTTGGCAATGGGCCATTTCTAGCCTCTAGAGGGCCTCCGAGGGGGTGGGGAAGGCCGTTTTCGCCCTCCCCAGACTCCTAGAAAGGCTCTGGAGCCAGGTGAGAGAGAAAAACGGGCCTACCGGGCCATCGCATGCCAGGAGCGGAGGGGAGTCGTGCGCACATGCTAAGGGTGCATAGAATTATGGGTGTGGGCACATGGGTGCATGACCCTCCCAGACCCCCCCTCCTGGCACGCGATGGCAAAAATGTTAGCCATCACTGACCTATAGGATACAATTGACTTAAGTGTTGTACCATACTGTACAGCAGGGGTGTCAAACTGGTGGTCCCGCAGGCCAGATGCATCACGTGAAGGCCACAACCACCCTGGCTCCGCAAAGTCAAAAAATGCCGTGATACATCATGTGATGCTATGTGACGTGATCAAGTTTGACACCCGTGCTGTACAGTGTCATGAACAAATTTAAAACAATGTATTTTCAACCCCTAGATTCACTTCTCATTATGTAATACTTGCAAGGGAGACACCTTGCCTAGAGGGAGAGGAAAAAGAAAGGTCAGGATTATAAATCTAAAATTTTATTAAGACAAAAGGACAGTTCAGTATGAAGTTAAAATCCAAACACTTAAGTTTTAGACATTTTCACAGAAGCCTAACACATGCTTTATTTTAAAAAAGATTTGTACAATACAGTTCTACATACATGCTGCCCTGTGAAGAAGTTGGTGGCTTACTCGGGCATATTCAGAGGTAACATTATGACCTTTGTAAAAACAGAAGTCTAATACATTAAAAATAAAATCAGTGGAGGGCCAAGACAAAGTAATCATTAATGCCCAGGTCTGACTAAATTGTTTACAGACTATTCTGCAACTTATTTGTGCTGTAGGAAAGTAGATTTCATTCCTTTCCTCCCCCCACCCCTCACAATTCTCAAGTTCAAATACATACAGGAAAGTAAAGTAATCCTAGTTCTGTGGGAAGGGGAAGTTAAAAGGACACAGAAAAGAAAGGCTATTTTAGGACAAGGTGTTAAAATTTTCCTCTCCCCTAATTTTAAATGTGTGACAATAATTCTTGTATTAGCTGCATTCATGATTACAGTCTCAGCTGTTAATGCTAACACTTAATCAAAATGCTGGAGCAAATGTGTCTTAAGAGTAACCTATTTTAATTGCAGTAAGAGGCAGGTTTTTTAAAAAAAGAATTATGACTCTGGCTATAGAATACTGTGAACCACTCTTTGTCTCAAGTCAGTTGGCACATACCCTCCCTTCCCACCTCAACAATACACAAATAATAGCAAAAAAGGAATCAAATCTACACACGCATGCTAAACTATAAAAATGCTGTTAATACTATTTGGGAGAAAGGTTGCAAATTTCAGGTAATCTTTACAGAACAAGCACCTGCACTTGCTGTTTCTGTTGGTGGCCTTCATTCCGCCAATCAAGGTGACAGATTATGAATATGCACATGCACACTCAAGCAGAGATCTTGTCCTGTTTCTACAGAGGGCATCCTCCTCAGCCAAGTCTCTCTTCACTTCTCCCTCATGTTCAAACCCACAGTCTGTTCTTTTAATACAAAAGTCAGCCAAAGGAGGGATGAGGACAGAAGGGCAAGCAACTTAATTTTTGTCATCCTTCTTATCATCATCCTCCGAGGGATAAGAGTGCCATGTGAGCCTTTCCTCATAAAATGATATGACCACCTGTGGACACTTGATGTTAGCTTCCTTGGCAGGAACCAGATCAGCTTCATCGGAGTTTTTCCTATATAATCAAGAGAAAAAAATGTTAGTGTTTATCTCACAGGGAGTGATAAAGATCTATTGGTATTAAAAACTCTTTTCAAAATACAGATGATCAAAGATTGTGCCATGTCACCTGAATGACACTTGTGATAATTTCATGGAATTTATTGTTTAAAGTTGTAAGGTATATCAAAGTCAATGTTTTCTGGTAGCAGGTACAACCATTTCATTTTTTCTCTAATTTAAAAGATAACTTGCTGGATCTTCTATTTCCTAATTGTGGAGATGGATGAGCATCCCACTAAACTGCAAAGATACCATGGCATAGTTGCCAACCACTGATGGACAATACATTTGCACCTCTAACTGTCCTTTTAGACCACAGAAATAGACTGTGACTCTCCACGGATTGTAAAAGTAGTGGTCCAAATAGCCCATTCAATGTCAGGCACAAGCAACTAGATCCACATGTGAAAAGTTCAAGTTGACTATTGTATTCTACCTATAAATATGAGTATCTCCCCAGACTGCTTGCACTCCCTTGGAAACAAACAGATAAAGTTCCCTGGAACTTTGAGGGGGGAGGTCAGTCCTAGGTCTCTTGCTGCTGTGCAATGACTCAAGGTTAACTCTGTGCTTGATCCCTCCTCCTTGCCTGGCTGGTAGTTTCCTAACACCCCCCCCCATAACAGCCCCTCCCTCTTCCAAGTCATCTTCATCTCTTGAGTTCTCACAGGAACTTGGGAGGGGTGGAAGCAATGCCAGTTCAAAGGAGTCCTCTGACCCCTGAGTCCAAAGAATCTCCCCAGCCAGGTGGTGCCTCCTGCAAAACATCTAAATGATTAGAGAATTCCTCCCTGTTTCCTTCAGGAAGTGAAGCCCAGAAGCTGAAGGTCAAGGTTCATCTGCTTCAAAGCTTTCCTCTAGAGGACACCCCTCCGCCTAGTTAACTCCTTCACTCATTCCTCTTCAGGCTCTGGGATATGGGGTTGGATACTTGGAGTTTGGAAGTTCTTGGATTGTCTGGGAATCGCTGGTGGAACTGCTACACCAAATCAGGAGCGTACACATAGCTAGCATTTTCCCATGAACGCTCTGCTTCTGGATAGCCTTTCCAGAGAATCAAGTACTGTATACCTTTACCCTGTCTCCTTAAGTCCAAGATTTCTTTGACCTTGAACAATTACTGGAGAGGGTAATGGTTGTTGTTATCATAAGGGGCTTGGTGAGACTTCTCTGACCAGCAAGGAATGCTGGAAAACTGGATGGACCTTCATAGATAGAGGCAATTGCAAATGAGAAGCCACAGGATTCACCCACTGGACGACCTTAAAAGGCCCTACAAACTTTGCATCCTGGTAGAAATCAAAAATTTGCTAGACACACACACTTTGTCCCCCTCAGCAATTGGCATCCTGTCCTGTTAGCTTTGTCTAATTCAGGGGTGTCAAACTCCGCCCGTGGGGTACTTAGATCTGGCCCGCAGGGCTGCCCTGGAAACAGCGAAGGACCAGCCACATGCAACCCTCCCGGGCTCGGTTTTCACTGGCTGAGAGTTGCAGGAGGCCATCGCAGCTGGAAACTGAGCTCGGGAGCCTGTTTTTGCTGCCAGAACGATGTCGAGCTGGCCACACCCACACCCCCATGAGGTCAAATGCAACCCTGATGCAGCCCTCAATGAAATCGAGTTTGCTCCCTTAAGAGGGTTTAAGCAGCACGTTGCTCCTGTAGAAAATCTACCGCTCCTGAGAAGGAGCCTTCCTGCAATGCTGCCAGTAAAACCCTTGGATGCCTGCCATACAAGGCCTGGAACAGAGTCCTAGCAATGGATTTATGGATGGAATTATTGTAGGAAAATTCTGCAAGTGGTAGGAGTGAAGGCCAGTTAGCTTGGCTGTAGGTACAGTAAAATTGGAAAATACTGCTGCAACATCTGGTTAGTTTTCTCAGCCTCACCATTTGTAGCAGTGTGGTGGACTCATGACAGGCTGATGTGGACCTTCAAAAGTTGGAAAAGCGCCCTCCAGAACCTGGAAGTAAATTGACTTCCATGATCACATATTAGCCTAGAAACCATTCTTTTACAGTGAAAGACATGGTCCAAAAACAGCTATGCTATCTCCCTCCCTGTGAGCAAGGCTTTACAACAGATGAAATGTGCCATCTTGTTGAAAAGATCTATCACCACCAATATGGAGGTATAGCCTTGGACCAGTGGTAAGTCAGGAATAAAGTCCACTGATACCGTGTGCCAGGGCTGGGGAGGTTTTCCAAGGGCTGCAACAGCACTGCTGGATTTTGATGCCAGGGTTTGTCTTCCTGCATATGTGGCAAGACACTACATATCAATTGATGTCTGTTGCCATCCTAGGCCAAAAGTCTCTTAATGTGTAGCGTCTTGAAGACACCTACAGTGGATATAAAATGTCTACACACGCCTGTTAAAATGCCAGATTTTTGAGATAAAAAAAAATCAGACCAAGATAAATCGCTTCAGAATTCTTTCCACCTATAATATAACAAGCTATTCAATTGAAAAAGAAACTGAAATCTTTTGGGGAGAAAAAAATAACAAAAATGTACAAAAACATAGTTGCACAACTATACACACCCTTAAACTAATACTTTGTTGAAGCACCTTTTCATTTTATGACAGTATTCAGTCTTTTGGGGTAGGAGCCTATCAGCATGGCACAATTTGCCTTGGGAATCTTTGCCTACTCTTCCTTGCAGAAGCACTCCAAATCTGTCAGATTGCAAGGGCATTCCTGTGCACAGCCCTCTTCAGCTCACCCCATGGATTTTCAATTGGATTTAGGTCCGGGCTCTGCCTGGGCCAGGGGTGAAATCCGACCGGTTCAAATGAACCGGTAGCAGACATTTGGCCTGGGTCACCGAACCGGTAGCGACTGCTGGCTGACCACGCCCCCGAACCAATCACCCGGTTGCCGCTCGCTCACCCAGTCTCTGCTCTGCAGCTTGCCTGCCTGAAGCGCTGCGCCCCAACTGAGCGGCCCTGATCTGCCTGCCAGGTAAGCTTGCGAGTTGCAGCCTAGCTAGCTGACCCTGCCCCACCACCATACCAGCCTGCATCCCCTAATCCCTTCCCCGCGGCCCTGCCATGCTTCCCTGCCTTCCCGGTGTCCCCGTGGCCAGCTTGCAAAGGCAGGCAAGCGGAAGGCCGCGTGGAAGGCAGGCAAGCATCTCGGGGCCGTCCGGCTGCGGGGAAGGGAGCTAGCATCCTACTCCCTTCCCTGCAGCCCTGCCATGCTTGCTTGCCTTCCATTTAGCCTTCCCGGCGGTCCCCCATGCCTGCTTGCCTTCCAAGGTCGGCATCCAGCCCAGCCCAGTCTGGCGGTGCTCCAGGAGGGCAGGCGGATGTCCCGGTGCTGCACATGCAAATGTAAATGAGGTGTAAATGAGGTGCACATGTGCAGCAGCCCCGGGACATCCACCTGCCCTCCTGGAGCACCGCCGCGCCACCGCCGTTCGCTTTCTTCCTTCTCCCGTCACAAAACGAAAGCGAATGGCGGCAGTGGTGCTTCGGGAGGGCAGGCGGATGTCCCGGGGCTGCTGCACATGCGCACCTCATTTACAGCACCGGGACATCCGCCTGCCCTCCCAGAGCACTGCCACCGCCCCTCTCAGCCCCAGAGTAGCAGCTGTGTCTCCAAGGGCCGCCCGCTGTCAGCCTTACCAATGCGCTGGCTCCGTTGGGATGATGGGCATGCTGAATACGCCGGCAGAGGATCTAGAAGGTAAGGGTGACGCTGGTGGCGGCGGGCTGGACACCCGCTGCGCTCAGCTGAGGAGCCGTCTCGAGGGGACATGGCGAGGCTTGCTTGCCTTTTGGGTCTGGCGTGCTCAGCTTCCGTGGGGCCTTTGGGCGACTGCTGCCCGCTTGCCTTCTGGGTCGGGTCCCGCTGCCCGCATTCAGCCCATGACAGGGTATGTGCCACTTCCGGGCTGGGCCGCTCGCCCTCCCGGAGTAAGAGAAAGAAAGAAAGAAAGAGAGAGAGAGAGGAAGGAAGGAAGGAAGAGAGGAAGAATGGGAGAGAAAGGAAAGAGACAAGAAAGAAAAAGAAAAAGAAAGAGAAAGAAAGAAAAAAAGAAAGAAAGAAAGAGGAAGGGAGAGAAAGAAAAGTAAGAAAGAAAGAAGGAAAGAAAGAAAGAAAGAAAAAGGAGAAAGAAAGAGAGAGAGAGAGAGAGAGAGAAGAGGAAGGAAGCACCACAAACCCCGGCACTAGACGTGGCTTCAGAAGACGCTTTGAAACAGCACAGCAATCTAGGGCTGGAAGGGATCTCGGAGGTCATCTAGTCCAACCCCCTGCTGCAGCAGGAAACATTACATTGTCTGGATTATTTTGGTGCCTCTAACAGAGAGGAAAATTGCCAGAAAGGAGAAGGAGTTTACTAGGACAAGGCTGCCATGCAGAGGAAGGCAGAGATAGTCCTTGACTTATGACCACAATTGAGCCCAACATTTTGGTTGCTAAGCAAGAGCGTTGTTAAGTGACTTTCACATTTTACTCAATCCAGACATCTCCTGGCTCTAACAGTGAGTGACGTCAAGTTGGCCACGCCCACCCAGTCACATGTCCACCAAGCCACGCCCACAGAACTGGTAGGAAAAAATTTTGGATTTCACCACTGGCCTGGGCCATTCCAAACATACTTTGTAATTATGGCTAAAAAGTTCAACCTTGGTCTCATTAGACCATAACACATTTTCACACTTGCTTTTGTCAGACTTGATGTAGGTTTTTGCAAAATGTACCATATTTTTTGGTGTATAAGACGCACTTTTACCCCAAAAAAGTGGGTGGAAATCTCTGTGGGTCTTATACAGCGAATGTTGCTGAATCCCCGCCCACCCGCCAGCCCCCACCTCCCAGCAATTTATCTTCTTGCAGCAAACAGCCTGGTCAGCTTCAGCACAGCCTGATTTAGCACAAGCAGCTGATTGGCGGTTAGATCAGGCTCCCGGAATACCGCCTATCAGCTGTTCCATCGCCTCCACATGTCCCGTTTTTGGCCCGTTCCAGGTGGCGGGGATAGGCAGCGGCAATCCCTGCCACCTGGAATGGGCCAAAAACAGGACACTCAGAGGCCGAAAATGGGGTGTGCGGAGGAAGCAATAGGCGGCAGCACTGATGGGCGGTGGTGTTCCCTGCAGCCTTGAACAGCTGATAGATGGTATTCTGGGAGGCCGATCCAACCGCCAGTCAGCTGCTTGTGCTAAATCAGGCTGTGCTGAAGCTGACCAGGCTGTTTGCTGTAAGGAGGTAAATTGCTGGGAGGCAGAGGCAGATTTTTTTCCCCTTGTTTTCCTCCCCAAAAGCTAGGCGTGTCTTATACTTTGGAGCGTCGTATATACCAAAAAATACAGTAACTGGGCTCAGATGATGGGCTTGATCAATCAGTTTAATTGAATGCAAATGTATACTGTCTACTATTTAACGTCGGTTTGAATGTGGTTGGTTAATTCTGAACACAGCCATATCTCTACTTATGCAACCATGTTATTGTACATCTTTTGTTGTCATTTTTCTCCCTAAAAGATGTCAGTTTGTTTTTCAATTGAATTAAACAACTTATATGTTATATTACAGGTGGAAAAAATTATGAAGTGATTTATCTTGGTCTGATTTTTTTACATCTCAAAAACCTGGCCTTTTAACAGGGGTGTGTAGACTTTTTATATCCACTGTTTAATACAAGTATCTCCTCAGACTACTCTCCCTCTCCTGGGAACAAACAGATAAAGTTCCATGGAACCTGGTGGAAGGGTCAGTCCTAGGTCACTTGCGACTATGCAATGACTCAAGGCCAACTCTGCACTTGATCCCTCCTCCTTGCCTGGCTGCTTGTTTCCCAACATTCAGCATTTCTAAGAATGAGGGTTGCTAGAAACTGTAAAGGCACTCCTCAACTTATCACCATACAGGTAATCCTCGAGTTATGACAGTTCACTTAGCAACCGTTCAAAGTTACATCCCTGCCAAAAGTATTTACGACCAGGTCCCAAAATTATGTATTTTGCAGTATCACAGCAGTCGTTTACACTTACGAAAAAAAAGTAAAATCAGCCTTTCCAACTTCACGAGTTCTTTTTTCTCACAAGAAGTTGGAAGGTCTGATTTTACTTTTTTTTTACCACCACAAACTATTTTGGTTTCCCTGCAGGTTTCTTCCGTTTGCAACCCAGCTTTTCCATTTCTCCAGCAGAAGAAGAGCATCTTCAGTTGCGGGGAGGATGCGACGGAGCTGGAAAGCAGGTTTGTTTGGAAACCCATCTTGCAATTTTTAAGGAGTGCTTTTGGCAAACGAGGGAAGCAGGGGGGTGACGCTCCAAGTTCTCCAGCTCTGTAGCAGTGTAATTTGTGAAATCCGGGCAGGTTTGGCATTTCAGCAAGCAGCGGGCCAGGGCCGCACCCGCTTGCAAGAGAGGCTGGGGCTCCGCAGGGAAGGGGAGAGGCCAGCCTGGCGCTTCTCCGTCTGGCTGGACAAGGGGTCCAGCACCCAAGGCCATGCAGGAGGCGAGTGTGGGCAGCACGAGGCTCTCAAACATGGCACCAAAAGTAAGTTAGCGGTTGATGACTGGGTGGGGAGGAAAGGCCCAAGCAGCTTGGGACCCCAAGAGGTGGGAAGAGGAGCATGGGATCTCTCAGTGGGTGGGGGGAGGACTTTGGTGGCTGGACGCAGTAGTCTTGTCCCTGCACTAGGCCCCTCATGGCCTTCCCCAACCTGAGATACCTCATGTGCACTTAATGACCCACACATTCTATTAGCAAATGCATGGGAGAAAGCATGGAGTTTTCATGTTCATTTTACGTTATTTACTCCAATGAATCCTCAAGTTACAAATGTAATTGGCAAGCTCCATTACATTCATAACTCGAGGACTACCTGTAATTGAGTCCAGAATTACAGTTAAGTAATTATGGTTTTAAGTTGAGGAATGTGACCAGATTTGAAGATACAACTTTTTAAACTACAGTTTTAACAAATCCATTTAACAAATCCATTTTCCACAATGGGCAATTTTGCTGCAAATCAGAAGCAAATGCCAGAAACTGACAAAAAAGTTGTAAATCATGGTCATATGACCGTTGGGCACTGCAAACGGCCATAAAGATGAGCCAGTTGCCAAGCACACAAAGTGTGATCACATGACTGTTTGTTTGTGGCCACTGTAACTCCAAAAAAATCTAAATTAGTTAGTTTATTGATTGCCTGACTGACTGATTGATTGCATGGTGATGTTACATTAACCAGGAGACTACAATGCTAATGCAGAGTAGTAGTTTGGCTGCCTAAGACTGATAACCCTGTTTGGTTCATGCTTGTGCACTTTTTAAGGTGTGCCACAGGGGGTGAAGCTAGCTCTGCACCAGAAAGAAAGATGAGCAGCTTTCCTGCTGAGTCATCCAGGGCCCTTTCCCTCCACCGAAGCCATCTCGCAAACAGGCATCACAATCGGGAAGGTCCAGCACCAACAGGATTGTAACTGTCCACATGAAGTGCCAGCTTGTCTCCCCACCAAAATGGTACCTATTTATCTACTCACATAGAACATACTTTTGAACTGCTAGGTGGGCAGAAGCTGAGGCAAGTAACAGGAGCTCACCCCACCACAGTGGTAGGACTCAAAGTATGTAGAGATTCTCAGTCATCCAGGTCATGGTTGTCTCAAAGGTGCTTTTTCAGGAGGCAACTGGACTTTCTTGTCTAGTTGTCTCCGGAATATAAATCCTTCCATTCCCCACTATCCTGTCAGAGCTGAAGAAGTTTCTTGGATGAGAAGTGAAACATCTTCAAAAGAAAAAACAAGAAAGTCCAGTTGCCTCCTGAAAAAGCACCTTTGGGACAGTGCTAGGACTTGAACCGCTGGAACAAAGACCACCTCCAGCATCATTAAGCCACTGAGCCACCTCACCTCTAGGTTGTAAGTGCTCTGGGGAGATCTGTCATAACTTTGAACAGTTGTTAAACAAACTGCCATAAGTACAGGTAGTCCTCAAGCTATAACCACAATTGGGAATGGAATCTCAGTGGTTGAGCAATGACCGCAATCCCAGTTGCTGTCATTAAGTGATCACTGGTGTCATTACATGGATGGAGTCCCAGGTATGGAGCATGGGGTACCTCAGGGGATGGGAGAGGCCTGAGGAGAAATCCTTTGTTGGGCTAGAAATCTCAGCTCCGTGTAGAACTGAGATTGCTCCCCTGCTAGGCAGCTCTTTCAGTAACCCCTCAGAAACGAGAGGAAATACTCTCAGCAGCACCTTGCAGCCTTCCCTACTGGCTTCTGCATTGACTTTCTGGGGAAGCTGACAGAGAAGATTGCAAGTGGCAATCACATGATTGCAGGGTGCTTGGCAACCAGTTGTAAGTGCAAACAGGTTGCCAAGCACCTGGACCGTGATCACATGAGGGCAGTGCAATGCTTTATGATGGCCGGAACTGCTTTACCCTTTCTGAGTCGACCATAATTTTGAACAGTTGTTAAACGATTGATCATAACTCAAGGACTACCTATAATTTAGCAAAACTGGAAGTTGCAAGTTTGTAATTGCACGCATAACATTTCATTCCAGAGAAAGAAGCTGAACTTTCTTCTTCACAACATCACATTTATCTGGCTGTTCTGGAGTTGCCAAGATGTGACTCTTCCAGAACAGGAAATGTTTCATAATGCACCCATTGAATGTTCCACTGATTTATACTTAACCCTACCACAGGATAAGAAAGGTGGCTGAACTCTAAATTGAGAAATCACTTTTCAGAATTTATAGACAATTCTGTTTTTCAAAATGAATTTATACACTATCCTTTCTTTAATGGAAAATCTAAATGCAGATCAGAGTACAGTCCAGACAGTTAAAGCAGACAAAGATATTGTACCATTTATCCACCTCAAATTTTAATCCTAAACAAGCCAACTAATTCAGGACACCATATACAGGTGAAACTCGAAAAATTAGAATATCGTACAAAAGTTCATTTATTTCAGTAATGCAACTTAAAAGGTGAAACTAATATATGAGATAGACTCATTACATGCAAAGCGAGATAGTTCAAGCCTTGATTTGTCATAATTTTGATGATTATGGCTTACAGCTCATGAAAACCTGCCATCCGTTGGTGAAACGTTGGAAGCAGCTTGGGAGTTCTTGGCTTCCATGACGGCCATGGACCTGACCCAGTTAGTTCATGACCCCACCCACATGGGGGGACACACACTGGACTTGATTTTTGTCTCTGGTCAGTGGATGAATGATCTTGAATTAGGGGAGTTAGTCGTTAAGCCCTTGTCATGGACAGATCATTCGCTCCTTTGGTTAGACTTTCAGGCCACTCCCCTTCGTCACAGGGAGACGGAACCGACCAGGTCGTTCTGTCCCAGGCGCCTGTTGGACCCGGATAGGTTCCTGATGGAGCTTGGGCCATTCCCAGAGGCTCTGACTCACGACTCGGCTGAAGAACTGGTAGCTGCCTAAGATAGGGCAGCTGCTGGAGCTTTGGACCGCGTCGTGCCTTTGCGGCCTCTGACCTGGTGCCGATCTCAATTAGCTCCTTGGTTCTCCGAGGAGCTGAGAGAGATGAAACGTCGGAAAAGACGCCTAGAGAGTGATTGGAGGGCCAGCCGCACCAAATCTGACCGGACACTGGTGAGGTCTTATATCAAGACCTACCTAATGGCAATAAGAGTGGCGAAATCTAATTATTTTTCTGCTCTTATTGCATCTGCAGAGAACCGCCCAGCCGCCCTTTTTAGGGTGACCCGCTCCCTTCTTCAGGTGGGAGCGCGGGATGATCCCTTGCAGGGTAGAGCTGAGGATTTTGTGCAATATCTGCATGATAAAATCGCTCAGATTCGGGACGGCCTGGACTCCGATTGGGTAGCCTCGGATGGGATGATAGGGGCGGATCTTGAGTGTTATCTGGGAGGAGTTTGACCCTGTGGCTCCTGAGGACGTGGACAGGATATTGGGGAGACTTAACGCTACCACATGTTTATTGGACCCGTGTCCCTCCTGGTTGGTGCTGGCCTCCCGGGAGGTTACACGAGGCTGGTTTCAGGAGATTATCAATTCTTCTTTGAGTGAGGGTGTCTTCCCAGCCGCCTTCAAAGAAGCGGTGGTGAGGCCCCTCCTCAAGAAGCCTTCCCTGGACCTTGCTGTATTAGCTAATTATCATCCGGTCTCCAACCTTCGCTTCGTGGCGAAGGTTGTTGAGAGTGTGGTGGCGCGACAGCTTCCTCAAGAATGTTTGGTCTCATGTCTCTCATCTTTCTCTTGGCAACAGACCAGTTCTTTTTGTCTTTAGTCCAGGTAAGACGCTTCTGACATTGTTTGTGGTTCAGGAGCGGCTTGACAAGAGGAATACGACATTTGAAGCCCATGTACAGGATCTGTCTGTGTGTGGTGGCACTTGATGCACTGACTCCAGCCTCACTCCACTCCTTGTGAAAGTCCCCAACACTTTTGAATGGCCTTTTCCTGACAATCCTCTCCAGGCTGCAGTCATCCCTGCTGCTTGTACACCTTTTTCTTCCACACTTTTCCCTTCCACATAACTTTCTATTAATGTGCTTTGATACAGCACTTTGGGAACATCCAACTTCTTTTGCAATTACCTTTTGAGGCTTTCCCTCCTTATGGAGGGTGTCAATGATGGTTTTCTGCACAACTGTCAGGTCAGCAGTCTTTCCCATGATTGTGATTCCTAATGAACCAGACTGAGGGACCATTTAAAGGCTCAGGAACCCTTTGCAGGTGTTATGGCTTAATTAGCTGATTAGAGTGGGACACTTTGAGCCTAGAACATTGAACCTTTTCACAATATTCTAATTTTCTGAGATTGTGAATTTGGGGTTTTCATGAGCTATAAGCCATAATCATCAAAATTATGAGAAATCAAGGCTTGAACTATCTTGCTTTGCATGTAATGAGTCTATTCATATATTAGTTTCACCTTTTAAGTTGCATTACTGAAATAAATGAACTTTTGCACAATATTCTAATTTTTCGAGTTTCACCTGTATAGGCAGACAAGTTCGACTGTCAACAAACTCAACAGCTTACATTCTGCCACAGGCAAACAAGATTAAAACAAAAATAGCCAACTGTTAACTGAATACTGTATGAATCCTATACTAAGGAATTATATCCCCCATATTCTGACACAGACATTAAGCCACAGCATTTCCTCAACATTTATACAAGCAAATGTCATGCTTCAGTTTGAAAAAGAGCAATGAGAACTTCAAAAATTAAAGGACAAATTTACCATTTCATTAGGAACATGAGCTCCCCACTGGAATCTGTGGCACCAATAATCCGTTCTGGCTCAAACCCTCTTGCAAACCCTCGAGGCTTTTCAGCCTAAAGAAAGAAAAAGAAATGTTAATATGTGCTGCATTTAGAGCAGGGGTCCCCAACCTCCAGTCTGTGGACTGGCACCGGGTCGCAGCATGCCAGAAACCGGGTTGTGCAAACAAGTGAAGCCCCATCTGTGGGATGCAGGCAGCATGTGAAACCACACCTCCAGTCCACGGAAAAACTTATCTCCACAGAACCAGTCCCTGGGGCCCAAAAGGTAGGGGGCCACTGATTTAGGGGATAGCACAAAAAGATCAAGCACTGAATATGGACTGATCAGAAAACACAAAATATTACTACCAGAAAATGGTTTCTGCTATACTCTAGAAAGGAGGGAAGCCTAAATCAAGAACAATATGGTATATATATTCTTAAAGTATGGAATTTATGTTCTTCAAAACTGTATGATTTCATGAACCCTAATATCTCATGTAATTTACCTGAAGGATAGATCTTCAACAAAATTTAAAAAATTTGAGCTGTTGTTTTGGTGAACTGATGTCCTCCTTAATGGCAGCTACCAGAGATCATGTATTCCTTGAAATTCTAGGCAATAAGCTAATAATGGGCTAGAGATAAATATTAATGGGATGAAAATTCTACATTATATTGCCATTAAAGTTTCATGGGTATAAATTGGGAGTTTACTTCCAAGGATGAATAGAAAAAAAAATATGACTTAAAAACAGAAAAAGAATAGATAGTATATAAAAACTGAAATAAAAATGCTGAATACCTAAAAGAATGTTAGACTAGAGCAGTAAACATGATAGAAAGAATAAATTTCTTCAAAACCACAGGCAGCAGAACACATCTAAGGTATTTATGCACCTCAAAGATCCTTAAGTATAAACTAAAATTATGCCCCTCTGTGTCATGGCCCCATTGGATCCTGGTTCGGAGGAGTTTGTACCGGGACTGTCCAACAGGGATAGCACATCTCCCTTGGAATGTTTGGAGAGGTCAGGGCTGAAGATGATGCTGTCCCAGGCCCCTCAGGCATTGGGGGAGGTGGTCGACTAGACAGAGAGCTGCCTGCCCTCACAGACACAGGGGAGGATCAGCTGCAGACAGGCAGTGCTGTTGAGAGGCAGCAGATCCCATGATGAGGAACAGCTGCCTCCCCCACTCAATCCGAGGGCACAGAGAGTAGAGTGGGGGCAAGCTCAAAGGAGGCCTGTGAGGCTGCTCAGGAGAAGGTTGCCCCACCCCTCCTCACAAGGAACACCTGTTCTGCCCCAGCTACGGACCCCAAAGAACGCAGCACACACAAAGTCTTACTAAAATAAAATCAGGTTTTTTTTCAAAGGCTGTTAATTAACTTTCTTAACAGCCTGCAAGAATCCAAAGAATAAATAATCTTAATCTTACTATGGTTGGCAGAAAGCCCAGAAGCAATTTGCAGAGAACTAAGATCAAGGCACGAAGGTATGTGAACTAAGTTGTTCCCTGCAAATTGCTTCAGTCAGCGTTCTTCCTTAAATAGGCTAAGGGAGTGGCCAATTAGCCCCAAGCCTTACTCTTGAGGAGACCTCCTCCTAAGGAGCCACTCCTGCCTTTTGGCAGCTCTGCACGCCCGTGCATTGAGAAGAGGCTCCTCCTCTTCACTTAAGGGAGCTTCTGGAGGTTCTGAGGGCCCTGGCTGAATCCCCACCTCTGGCAACACATCTTCTCCAGCCTCATTGTCCGACTCGAGTGCCAGCTGCACAGGCTACTGGCGCAGCACCACACCAGCCTCCTCGCTGTCCGAATCAGCCACCAGCCGCACAGACCACATACGGGCCACAACAACAGCTGGCATGGGTTGACTTAAGCAGAAGTCAGGGGAGATTGTCTTTGTCGGGAACGATTGTTTGCTTTTGCATACACTCCCCCGGCTTTGGAAAAACTTAGCTTTGCCTTGTGGACTTGTTTTGCCCAGTAGACTTGCCTTTTGCCTCATAGACTTGCCTTGCCCTGTGGACCTTGACTCTGGACCTTGCCCTGTGAGCTTCCACTTCCTCTTTGGACTTCTTCTCTGCCTTTGCAAATTGGTTTTGTTGCTTACTGGCTTTTGTTTGTGGAACTGAGGATGGCTGCCTTCAGGGAAGTGTGGGGCAGGGCCTTACCGGCTGTTGTAGGGCCATTCATTGTGGAATTTAACAGAGCAATAAAGGACTCTATGGAAGCCTGCCTCTGCCTAAGTGACCTGGGTCATCACACACTGTTTAAAATTTATGTCAACCATTTTTTTTCTCTTTAATTATAAGATATAAGCAACCTTGAGTGAATCATGTATTGAAGGAAACTGCCTTACCTCTTCTTTTTTTTTCTTTGGTCTGCTTTCTTCCCCCCTATCCTCAGAGTCAGAGTCAGCCTTGCGCTTGCTTCCCTCCGACTTCTCACTTTCATGTGCTGTTTTCTGGGATTGCAGGAACTCTGCAATTAGGTCAGGGCAATCGAGATTCTCCTCTGGCTCCCATGTATTATCTTCACTGCAACACATACAAAATACCAGAGTTTGTAACTATCATTTTCATATTTCTACCATATATTATCAGAAAAAGATGGGGCCTGGAAATTCTTGGCATAAATTAAGAGCAATTTTCTATAAATGGAAAAGTATTACATCTATAGGTTTTGCACCAAAAGGCTTTTATTTGAAATTAGGAATAAATGCTGACACTTTTATGAGTGCATAACAATTTTTTTTCCTATACATAAACAAGTTACAAGACCTGAAAATATTGCTGGAGCTGAACTGAAGTGGAAGCAATGTTGCATGATATACAGTGGATATAGTAAGTCTAAATACATCTGTTAAAAAGCCAGGTTTTTTGCATGTAAAAAAAATGAGAGCAAGATAAATCACTTCAGAATTTTTCCTACTTTTAATATGACATATAAGCTATACAATTCAATTGAAAAACAAACTGACATCTTTTAGG
Source organism: Ptyas mucosa (assembly GCA_012654045.1). Taxonomy (NCBI): domain Eukaryota; kingdom Metazoa; phylum Chordata; class Lepidosauria; order Squamata; family Colubridae; genus Ptyas; species Ptyas mucosa. Next base: position 12,395 of record WNWU01008116.1, on the reverse strand, counting down.
GAGAAAAATTACAACAAAAGATGTACAATAACATGGTTGCATAAGTAGAGATATGGCTGTGTTCAGAATTAACCAACCACATTCAAACCAATGTTAAATAATAGACAGTATACATCTGCATTCAATTAAACTGACTCTAATCAAGCCCATCATCTGAGCCCAGTTACATTTTGCAAAAACCTACATCAAGTCTGACAAAAGCATGTGGCACACCTTGAAAAGTGCACAAGCATGAACCAAACAGCCTCCTGGAATACTGCCTATCAGCTGTTCCAGGCTGCAGGGATCGCCACCGCTCGTCGCTGCCCATCAGTGCTGCCGCCTATTGCCTCCTCCGCGCACCCCATTTTCGGCCTCTGCGTGTCCTGTTTTTGGCCCGTTCCAGGTGGCAGAGATTGCCGCCGCCTATCCCCGCCATCTGGAACAGGCCAAAAATGGGACACGCTGAGGCCAAAAACTAGGCGCGCGGAGGCAGCAATAGGCGGCAGCAGCAGTGACGGGCAGTGGTGATCCCTGCAGCCTGGAACAGCTGATAGGCGGTATTCTGGGAGGCTGATCCAACCGCCAATCAGCTGCTTGTGCTAAATCAGGCTGTGCTGAAACTGACAAGGCTGTTTGCTGCAAGGAGGTAAATTGCTGGGAGGCAGAGGCCTAAGGGTGGGGGCTGGCGGGTAGGCGGGGCTTCAGCAACATTCGCTATATAAGACGCACAGACATTTCCACCCACTTTTTTGGGGGGGAAAAAGTGTGTCTTATACACTGAAAAATACGGTACATTTTGCAAAAACCTACATCAAGTCTGACAAAAGCATGTGTGAAAATGTGTTATGGTCTAATGAGACCAAGGTTGAACTTTTTAGCCATAATTCCAAAGTATGTTTGGTGCAAAAACAACATTGTGCATCACCACAAGCACACCATACCCAGAGTGAAGCATGGTGGTGGCAGCATTATGCTTTGGAGCTGTTTTTCTTCAGCTGGAACTGTGGCTTTAATCAAGGTGGAATTAGGAAGAGATCCAAATCAGTCACTTTTGGAACCAAACCTTCAGGTGTCTGCTAAAATGAAGAAGATGAATTTCACCTTTCAACACAATAATGACCCAAAGCATACCTCCAAATCAACAAAAGAATGGCTTCACCAGAAGATCATCAAAGTTTTGGAATGGCCCAGGCTGAGCCCAGACATAAATCTAATTGAAAATCCATGGGGTGAGCTGAAGACGGCTGTGCCCAGGAATGCCCTTGCAATCTGACAGATTTGGAGTGCTTTTGCAAGGAAGAGTAGGCAAAGATTCCCAAGGCAAGTTGTGCCATGCTGATAGGCTCCTACCCCAAAAGACTGAATACTGTCATAAAATGAAAAGGTGCTTCAACAAAGTATTAGTTTAAGGGTGTGTATAGTTGTGCAACTATGTTTTTGTACATTTTTGTTATTTTTTTCTCCCCAAAAGATTTCAGTTTCTTTTTCAATTGAATAGCTTGTTATATTATAGGTGGAAAGAATTCTGAAGCGATTTATCTTGGGTCTGATTTTTTTTCATCTCAAAAATCTGGCATTTTAACAAGGGTGTGTAGACTTTCTATATCCCCTATACACAGAGTTATCTAGTGACAAGCAGAATCAAATTACCAAGATTTCAGTGATCTTATCTTGTTCTGAATCTTGGTTTTATCAAGTGGGAATATATATATTTGAAGATTGTTTGAAAGAAAAAAAATGGAATAACAAACATTAATAACTAATGCAGTTTTTTAAAGTTTTTTTATTTTCCTCATTAACTGATAGATGTATGTTTTAAGGTAAGGCCTTTTCATCCTGAAGGGCAACCAACCTTGGATAACCCAGGTATTTAAGTGTCCCTTAGAAAAGGCATAATGCATGACAGGGACAGCCAATACATCCCTGGCAAAACAGATAGAAGCATCTGTTCTTCACCAGTAACCTAAATAAGTGTAAGCAAGGAACTGTCCAAATCAGAAAGCACTTTTTGGGGAAGAAGAACCTACCCTGATTTTTAAATGCAATAATATCCTGCAGGAACAGGTATAGATTCTTCTTCCCCAAAAAGTGCTTTCTGATTTGGACAGGATACATTGCCACAAGGTAAGAGTTTTCAAAAGTTGAACTGGATTTCTAAAAAGCCACAGTTCTAATAAGCACTATGGAATGTTAAAACAAGGTTTGAAAAACTGAACCCAGCTGATCTTTCCATTCAACAAAACTATGGAAATAAAGGGACAGCAGCCTTACTCTGAAAAGCCTTTCCACTTGAGCAAGTACTCCACTTTGCCTTTCACTACCCGCCTGTCAAGAACTTTCTCCACCACGTATTCCTCCTCTTCCTCTTCTAAGACCTCCTCCACTTTCTTCTTGTTTTGCTTTTTTCCCATTGTGCTCGCCAGCTTTGCAGTTTAAAGGAGGCTGTTAGAGATGATGAAACAGATATCAGGAAGGAAAAATGCTGATTGGGAGGGAACCTTTTGGAGTTCCAATGACAGTACTGGATAGAAGTTTCTATATTCTTTTCTAATCGGTATTCAACCATAAAACAAATAATGGAAAATTAAATCCAAAGATACCTGCATGGATACATGGGTAAAGATACAATCACAATGGCATGCTGGAATATATAATTCCCATCAACAACTATGCTCTACAGAGATTTTATTGATTTATTTATTAAATTTGTTTGCCACCCATATTGCTGCAAGGTGACTCTGGGCGTTTTAGAACATTAAAAGCAATAAAACCATGTGTGTGTGTTTGTATTCACAATAAAAATGCAGGTTATGGCTGAACAATAGGGAGGGAGCAGAATGTACAGGGGTGAGGTGGGAACTACTATTGGTCCATCAACCACATTCAGCATGATACTCCCCCATTGGGGCTCCAAGCCAACTAGCAGAGCCAGGTCTTCAGGCCCTTACAGAAGGGTGGGACCCAATCCAACCTCAGGGGGCAAGGTGTTTCAAAGGGCAGGAGCCATGGCAAAGAAGACTTATCCTGGAGTCTGCCAGCTGCAATTCCCTGACCGACAGGGTCTGCAGTATGCCTCCTGTGCTGGCACATGTGGGGTGGGCCAGTCCCATTGGGGTGAGATGGTTCCTCAAGTAGCCAAGAACCATGCAATGTAGGGCTTTAAAGGTGATAACACCTTGAATTGCACCCAGAAGCAAACAGGCAGCAAGTACAGCTTGCAGAACAGCGGTGCAATATGGGCCACTCTAGGGCCCCCCAAAACTGCCCGTGCCACCGCACTCTGCACCAGTTGTAGCTTCTGAATGGTCTTCAAGAGTAGCCCCATGTAGAGCACATTGCAGTAATCCAGACGTGAAATGACCAGGGCTTGAATGACTGAACGCTGAGACTCCTGATCCACAACTGGTGCACAACCTGAAGCTGTGCAAAGGCTCTCCTAGCTGCGATTGCCACCTGCTCTTTGAGAAGGAGTCATGAGTCCAGGAGAACCCCCAGGTTGCGGACTGTGTCTATCAGGGGTAGTGCCACCCCATCCAGAACTAAGGATGTTGAAGTCCCTAATCTTGAAGCTCCATGAACCGAAAGCCATTCAGTCTTACCAGGGTTCAGCCAAAGCCTGTTGTCCTCCATCCCAGCTCCTACAGCCTTCTGGCACCATGAAAGGTCAGTGACAGCATTACCTGGATCACCAGGGGTGGAGATGCAAAGCTGAGTACCATCAAGTGTACTGGTGATACCTCAACCCATAATTACAGATGATCTCACCCAGCAGCTTCATGTAGTTGTTAAAAAGGAGTGGAAAGTGTACTGTGCCCTGCAGCATGCCACAAAAGAGAAGCCGTGGGCTGTATCTCTCACTCCCTATTAACACCGATTGGAATGGCCTTGGAGAAAGGAGCCGAACCAGCGCCAAGACTGTGCTGACCAGCCCCAGACCCCAAAGCTGGCCCAAAAGGATACTATAGTTTCAATCTCCAAAACGGCGACGGCTGAGGCCAGGGGCTCCTGCATTCCATCTCAGAGTTGCCACATGTGGGAGGCCCCATCACGGAGAGGGAGGGCAATGGACCCACGGAGGGGGCTGGGTTATGGGTGCACTGCAGAGCTGGGAGCAGCGGCGACCGAGCCCAGTACGGGGTTCCGGAGCAGCGCCGGTCAAGCATTGAAGGTGGAAGAAGCAACTGGGTATTGCCCTGTGTTAATGAACACCTTGCGAGCGGTGGCAAGTTCTGAGCCTCCTTAGTCAGCTGGAGGGCGGAAGCCAGTAGCGCTATCTTAGATTCACTCCATGCCAAGATTCAGTTACCGAATAAAGAGGTTTGACTCTACCTGGTGTGTTGTGTTCTACTTCCCTTGCGGTGCAGGGCTTGGAACCATGACAGTAAGCTAGCGCTCTTTCTCTTTACCTGCTGCTGCTCTTGTACCGGGCTTCCTGGGACCCGCAGTCGCCAGATAGCAGGGTAGCATTGGAAACCTCAGGAGCGATGGCTGAAGGAACAGTGAAAGAGGCTGATGCTGGAGCAGCAGAGGTGGTCATCTCCATGGCAGACCCCACGCCAGAGCAAGTGGCTGGAGATGCCCAGATAGACGCACGCCCCAAGGAGCTGGAGGGGCTATCCAACATACCACAGAATCAGGAAGAGCCTACAGCGGGAGAAGGCCCAGGGTTGGTGGTTGCAGGGGACTGGTGGAGAAGCTCGTCACCACTTGCCGTCACTGGGGCCCCGCTACTGACTCCCAAGCTTTTCCGGCACACATTTGTCAAGGTGGCGAGAGTAGAGGCTGATGGACGGTGACAAGTAAGGGGATTGGAGTTATTCAACTGCTCCTGGCAGCCAGACTATGGAGAAGCTGAGGGAGTGCTTTGGAGAGGCAAGCTTCCAGGACGCTGCCCTGTGGTGGCGTTTGGAGCCGGGGGGGAGGGGGAGATAGCTGCCTGACCAAAGGACTGTGGTCCCACCCACTCGGTTCCATCTGGCTAGCCCTAAGCTCCGCCTAGATGCCGGCTATAGACGGTCACAGGAGCCCCAGCTGGTGAGGGGAGCAAGGAGTGCGAACGGGACTGGTTCAGGAGACAGTGAGGCTGGTGGACAGTCGCTCCCAATGGCCAAGGCCACTGTCGGCTAGCTCTCCCCCTGGTCAGCAGCAAGCACCTCCTAGGAGACCAGAACAGTGTCCAGCTGCCCAGACCCCGCCAGGTCCTAGGTGGCCAATGGGTTATTGGCAGCCCCATCCTCTGCTCCTGCAGCCACATCCGAGGGCCACCTTTGATGGGGATCCCGCCAGGTTGGCACTATTCCTGAGCCAGATGGTAAGCCACCCAGACTGCTACAACCCTATATACCCCACCCAGTGGGCCATGGTCAAAGCGGTGACGGCGGCATTTGAGGGAGAGGCCACGGACAGGGTGGCACACCTCTACAGTGAGAACGCCTGGGAGCTGGGGGATGCACGCATGATTTTGGAGGCATTGAAATATCAATTTGAGGATGTCACCAGAGCTCAGCGGGCCGAAGGGGAGATTCTGGCGCTTAAGCAGAAGGGTATACCGGTGCCCGAGTATGTGCGGGAGTTCCCCTGGATCACCAGTAAGTTGCGGCAATGGTCAGAGCAACTGCTGGTGTCAACTCGCAAAGCATTCCTGACCTGCTCTCAAGTTGCCATAGGCAGGGGGATGAAGAACTGAGCCTCGCAACTGCATCAAGGAACTTGCATATCAGTCAAAACAAAGCACATTCCAGCCAGCAATGTCAAGGTCATCTCCAGGGGGACCCACATTGGCCGGAGGGAGTGACTTCTACAACCCGCAAAATTGCTTCATTGGGGAATGTGACTGATGACACACCTTGGGGGGAGGGGGAAACGGGATCAGAACCAAGGCGCGAATTAAGTGAGGTCAGAGTTGGCTTCACTTGGTTCGTGCCGACATGAAGCTCCTAATAAATAACTGGATTTCTTTTGAAGCTTGGCTTGAGGCTCATGATTTAATTAGGGCATTGGTCGGAACCCTGACAGCAAGCCAACTCTCCCAAAACTAATCAAAACGACTGGGATTTCTGAGTCCCGGGCTCTCCATTTGCTCCCCGACACCTGGGGTACATGGAGAGAAACTCAGGCTACCATGGCAGAGGGCGGACTATCCGAAGAGAGTCTGCTCCAGGCGACCCAGAGTGGGGCATAACTTGCCCCCACCCAGGGAACTCCAGGAGCCAGCAGCCCAATCAGAACCAAACTGCAGCCCTCTCTGGACATCAAAGCTGAGACAGCCAAGACGCCTGCCCCAGCAACTGAAATGAAAAGTGATGAGTATTGGTGGGAAAAAGTCCCTAAAGTGGCTGAGGTTGAGCTCCCCCACCCTAGCACCTGGGGCTGGGGGAAACCCATGAGCGAACTAGGAAGAGTGGAATGGATGAGGGATTGGGAACGAGCCAGGCTCCCAAAACCTCTGATGGAACCCTTGGGGGGATCCTTAGAACAGCTGAGGGAGAAATTTGACCAAACCACCCTTTTGTGATGAGGGGCCATCGTGCCGCCCAAAAGAGAGGGGGTTTGCAACTGAGCCCTTTGAAGTGAGGAGATGCGGATGGGAACGCAACCGCCCTTCTCCACCCACCAGAAGGAGAATGAGACCAACGAGCCTAGACAAGAAAATGGCTCAAGTAACTGCCTATCGGGACATTCCAAACCGACTCTCTGAGTGGTTCCGAGTAGCCATAAAAGTTGACTGTGGATTGTGCGCCAACGACATGTGGAAGCAACCAGATACCAAGGAGAGAGGACAACCAGACCGGAGGCCATCCGGCCAAAGGGAGCCCGCAGCAGCACAGCCGGCCCCAAGGCCAACCTTCCCATGAAGCCAGTTGAAATGCTACAGATGCAGAGGGATGGGCCACATGGCATCTGCATGCGCGACCCCAGCTCCGAAACCCAAGCTAGAGCCACCACCTAGGGCGCGACTGGAATGAGGCCCCAGCCGTGCCACCGACATGTCCCGAAAAGCCCTCCAGGCTGTAGAGGTCACTCCTAACCCAGTCGAAGAAAGGGGGACTCCAGCCAACGACGACCAATCGTCGGATCCCTATGACAGTGAGCATGAAGGTGAAAATGACCCGATTGTGAGTAAACCGATCTACCCCTTCGTCCTCCCAATATGCCTCACAGCCCCAAAAACAGGGACCCAAGGTACTTTTCAAGCCCTAATAGACGCAGGCTGCACTAGATGCCTGATTAACCTAACCACGGTCCTGAAACTGGGGATTAGAGTGAAGGGACTGGCCCACCCAATCAGATTCGAACAGGTCGCTGGGTCCCTATTGGGGGGACACTATGCCACTCACCTGATCTAACCAGTGAGGCTAGAGCTAGCAGACCACTGGGAAGCAATTCAATTCATAATAGCCCCCAGAATGACAGACGCAATCATACCGGGGGGGGGGGCTCTCTTGGCTAGACAAGTGGGGCCCGACAATCTCGTGGCAAGGGGGCAGCCGGAGACTGAGGAAAGCAAGAGGACCCCCAACCCGCTCCGCACCAGCAAATGGAAACATCGCACACACAGGAAACGCCCCCAAAGGCCCCAACAGAATAATTGGCAGCCACCTCCTACAAAACCCCAGAGGTTGAACAGATCCCCAAAGAACATCAGGACCTTGCGGAAGTGCTCAGCGAGTCCGAGTGTGATGTCCTACCCTCCCCACCGCGAGATGGACTGTGCCATCGAAATCATCCCCGGGGCAAAACTACCCAAACCCAAACTGTACGCCATGACGCCCTGGGAAATGCAAGAAATGCGCAAATACATAGACAAAAAACTAGCAAGGGGGTTCATCGAGCCAGCTTAGCCACGGGTCGCAGCCCCAGTCCTATTCAAAGAAAAAAAAAGGATGGAACCATAAGATTATGCGTGGATTTTAGAGGTATAAACTGTGTGTGTGTACACAACCTACACCCCCCTTCCCCCTCATGAAGGACATGCTGTCCAACCTAGCCAAGGGAAAAGTCTTTACTAAATTAGACCTCAGAGAAGCATACTACCGAATCCGCATCAGGGAGGGAGATGAATGGAAAACAGCATTCAACTGCCCCCTAGGGAGCTTCCAATTAAAAGTAATGCCTTTTGGACTGCAGGGGCCGACGGTGTTCATGCAGTTAATAAACTATGTGCTGCACGAGCACCTCTATAAGAGGGTCCTTGTCTACCTGAACAATATCCTCATCTACACTGAGACCATGGAGAACCACATATCCCTAGTCCACCAGGTACTGGAAAACTTCTGGCGGCAAACCAGTATGTCAAGCTGTCAAAATGTGAATTTCACCGTGCACGGCTAGACTACCTGGGCTACTGAGTGTCAAAAGAGGTCATAAAGATGGACCCAGCCAAAGTACAAGCTGCCTTAGGTTGGCAGCCCTCTCACACCCACAGACAGCTAACACTAGCACTAAGACTTATATACCGCTTCATAGTGCTTTTACAGCACTCTCTAAGCGGTTTACAGAATCAGCATATTGCCCCCAACAATCTGGGTCCTCATTTTACCCACCTCGGAAGGATAGAAGGCTGAGTCAACCTTGAGCCGGTGAGATTTGAACTGCTGAACTGCAGCTAGCAATCAGCTGAAGTAGCCTGCAGTACTGCACTCTAACCACTGTGCCACCTCGGCTCTTCCTAGGATTCACAAACTTCTACAGGCAATTCATCCCCTCCTTCACAAAGATTGCCAAACCCATGACAGACCTCCTAAAGACCCCCTTATCAGAGGCCCCACCTGGGACAACCCCTACAGTGGGACCTAACCTGCCAAAAGGCATTCAAAACACTAAAGGAACTTTTTGCACAGGTACCAGTGCTGAAGCATCCTGACTCCGAACAACCCTGTCATCCAAGCAGACACCAGCGACATGGCAGTGGGAGCAGTGCTACTCCAAAGAAATAACCAAGGAAAACTACAGCCCTGCGCCTACACCTCCCACAAACTCATGGACAGAGAGGCGTTGGGCCGCATGGGAAAAAGAAGCTTTTGTGGTAAGATGGGCATTGCTAATCTGGTGCCACCTGCTGGAAGGGGGGGGAGAAACCGTTTGAAGTCTGGACTGACCACAAAAATATCATTTGGTAAAGAGCAGAAACATCCAAGCTGACTGCCTCATAGCTAAATTCCATGAAGACAACCCAACAAAGCCTGGGGGGGATGTCGCACCCCTAAAATCTATACCTGTACTCAAAGTGTTTTTGCTTTACACAGGTCACCTTCAGTAAGTGAGGGAAGCCAAATGTCAAGTCGCAAAGCATTCCTGACCTGCTCTCGAGTTGCCATAGGAAGGGGGATGGAGAACCAAGCCTCGCAGCTGCATTGAGGATCTTGCCTTTCAGTCAAAACAAAGCACATTCCAACCAGCAACGTCAAGGGGGACCCACAGTGGCCGGAGGGAGTGACTTCTACAACCTGTGTAATTGCTTCATTGGGGAATGTGACTGATGACAGGGTCAGAGCCAAGGTGCAAATTAAGTGAGGTCAGAGTTGGCTTCACTTGGTTCTTGCCAACATGAAGCCCCTAATAAATAACTGGATTTCTTTTGAAAATTTGGCTTGAGGCTCATGATTTAATTAGGACCATGATGGCGAACCTGTGGTACGCAGTGCCCTCTCCGTGGGCACGTGAGCCGTCGCCCCAGTTCAGCTCTGCTGCGCATGCTGCGCGCCTCCTGCTGGCCAGCTGGTCGTCGGGTCTGTGCCACGAATGTACGGGGGCGGGGTGCATGCGGGGGGTGCACGGGACACGTTCCGGGGACTGTGCGTACATGCACAAAGGGGCAGGGCACATGAGGGGGCACCACACACGCTTTGGCCACTCAGTCCGGAAAAGGTTAGCCATCATTGAATTAGGCAATTGGTCGGAACCCTGACAGCGGTCCACCATATCAAGGCGGGCCTTGACCTTACTTTATGCCAGGCCTGCACCTACCGAGGCCTCCCTCACTGACTCAATGAGTGGTATTGGGCGGCCACTGAGCTAGATACAGAACTGAGGGAGTGTCGCCTCAAGGGGGAGGTGGATCCTAAACTGAAGAGGCTCCCCGAGAGGCAACCGGATGGGCCCTCCCTCGGTACCTGGTCTCCCAGAGGCACCTGCCTGGTCGCCTATCCAGTGTTTCTGGTGTGGCCAACCAGCCCCGGCCCCTACACTGAGGATGAAAGTCGGGTCAACTGGGTCAAGGACGCCCAGGAAGTTACCCAAGAAAAGCCCTGAGAAATCCAGGGCGGTGCACCAAGTGGTGGGAGATCCCGCCACCTCCGACAGCTGAGAGGGGAGTACCAGATGAAGGGGAGCACCAACTGACCCCATATGACAGCGAGGACGAGGGGGAAGGAGATCCAATGTTGAGTGAATCCATCCGCCCTTTCGTTATCCCTGTGACTATCACAGCCCCTAAATTGGGAGGCCGTGGGGTGTTTGAGGCACCGATAGATTTTGGGTGCACCTGTTGCCTGCTCAGCTTATCGGCCACCACCAATTTGGGGATCAGAGCGAGGAAGTTGGCCAAGGCTATGAAATTCAAACAGATGGATGGCTCTCTGTTGGGGGGGGGGGGGGTTCCCGGCCATCCAGATTACGGAGCCATTGAGGCTAGAGATGGCCCAACAGTGGGAAATGATTCGCCTTATCACTGTACCTAAGATGACTGAAGCGGTAATCCTAGGTTTAGCCTTGCTGGAAAAACGGGGACCAATCATATGGTGGGAAGGAGGGTGCAGGAAGATGAAGATAGGCAGAAGGCCTCTCCCTCCACCGCACAAACAAGTCCGGAGGGACGGGGGAAGCAACCTCCGAATATGCAGGGTCCGCACGAATCCAGGCGCCAGGAAGCCCCTCCTTCCCCCACGTATATGCGGACCTGGTGGAGGTGTTCAGCAAAAAGGAGTGCGGCGCCTTGCCTCCCCACAGATTGTGCCATTGAGATCCTCCCAGGGGCAAAATTGCCTAAACCCAAAATGTACTCCATGACACCCCGGGAGATGGAGGAGCTGCGATGCTACATCAACAAAAACCTGGCCAGGGGGTTCATCCAGCCGGCGCAGTCCCAGATCGCTGCTCCAGTGTTGTTCAAAGAAAAAATGTGCTTGAGTGTGGACTTTAGGGGAATAAATGATGTGTCAGCACCCCAAGTTTCATTCATCCTAGTGCTGACATGAAGGAAAAGAAAGAGAAGCAGCAGGTTGACCTTTCACACAGTTGCTGCCTGGCAGAGATATCACCTAGGAGATGGGTTGGGAGGGGGACATTCCTGTGATGTGACGTAGTAAAAGTGACTTGGAAGATGGCTAATAAGATGCTGGGTAATGAGAGACGGAAAGAAAAGGGTTTGGGGGTTAGCAGGTCAGTACTGGCACCAATGGAGTCGGGGCCAGACCTGTTCATTCTAAATAAATGAAAGATTTCATCAAAGACTATTTGTTTGGAAAATGTAATTTATTTAAGACAACGACGGAACCGGACAGAGTGCCAGTACTCCTCTCCAAGCCAAGCTGGCTGACTTCCAAACCTCCAGCCTACCCTCCCCCGATGTCTGAACTAAATGAAAGCGCAGTCCGGTAATTATGGCAGAGAGAAATCTTCTCGAAGATAACTTGATTCAAGTAACTGGACAAGAGCCAGCCCTGATTCCAGCCAGCTTGGATGCAACAAAGCCACGGCTGTTCCCTCCCCCAGCGAAGCTGCAAGCCAAGGAAAGAGAAGATAAGTATTTGGGGTTTTTGCCAAAATCCCCAGAGGTTGACGTTCCCTGCCCGAATGTTCAAGACAAGGGGAAGCCCCTAAGTGAGCTGGGGAGGGCAGACTGGCTATGGCACTGGCAGCAGGCCAGGCACCAAAAATCTTTGGGAAGGCCACTCGAGAGCCCACAAGATGAATTGAAAGAGAAATTTGACCCTGCCATCCCTCTGGAGGAGGGACCATCAGGCAGGCCTGGGGGGGGCACTCGAGCTTTCCAAACTGAGATGTCAGACGAAAGCACAGCCTTTCCCCCCCCCCCCCCAGAGCAGAAGGAGAAGAAGCCTAGAAGTACATCCATGGGTCCCCCCACCCCTGCAAAGCAAGCAGGGCAGCCTAGACAGGCCACCCCCGCCCTACCCCAAAATAAGTGGAGGAAGAGGACCAGCAGACCCCAGAGCAGGCTTAAAGAGCCCCGCACCGGGAGGATAGGTTACCGAGAGAGGACCCACCCCATTTCAGAGGGAAGTTCGATGGCGACCCCGACCAGCTAGCGCAATTCCTCGATACAGCTGACATCTACATCGGACGCTATGAACATCTCTATCCATTTCCCAGAGCCCTAGTCAGTGCCATCTCAGAGGGATTTGAAGGAGACGCATAAAGGTGGTCAGCAGCCCTCTACAAGAACAGGGCCCCCC
>WNWU01008113.1:0-12502 GCA_012654045.1 Ptyas mucosa | reverse complement strand
GTTACAGTCTTTAATAGAATGTTCCAAATCACTCAGGCCAAGGCTTGCTTCACAACCCAAAATACCAGCATTGCAGTGATCTGCTTATTCTTCTCAAAATATTCCATTACAACTATAGATTGCCTCTCATTGTCTCTCATCGCTTAGATAGCTGGCATTAAACTGTTGGATGTTTTCTTCCCAAGATTCAAAGTCTTTAAACACTTAAACAATACTTTTTGAGGACCATCATCTCACCAAGGAGGGTTATTTTCCTCGCATCCAGTCTTTCTTCCTAACTTTTTTACGAACTCTTTTCTTCACTCTAATTCCTCTGCCTTTTTTAACTCCAATATAATCTTGAATTTTTTGAGGTTGTTGTATACTACAAAATTTTTGCAAAACTGTAACTTCCTCTGAAAACAGCTCTTTAACTGCAGGTAGAACTTTATAAAAAAGAGTTCATGTAGCCAAAATCTCAACAGCTCTCAAAAATTCTTGCTCCTTATTCTGCAAAGCCTCCATTTTACTCTCCAAAAAAACCGTAGGCTGTTCTATTTTTTTTTCTCCCAGCTCTTCATTCAAGACCTCACTACTAGATTGCAACTCAGTGTTTACATCTGTTTCATTGTTTCCAGCTTGAGAAGCTTGAAAAAAAGTATCATTTTTTTCCAGTAGAGCAGAGGTAATTTGAGTTCAGAGCTTCTTCAAAGTCAGACCATATATGAGGGTTAGTTAACCCTTCCTTGCTTTCCAAAAAACCAGCCATCTTGCCCCCCTTCTTCTTTCCCTTCCAAAAGGACAGGGAAAAAAAAGAAAAAAGAATATCAGAAAGAAAAAAAAACCTTGCAGTTTGTAGTTTATGTTGCTGCTTCAATTATTACAATTATTTCTTTCCTTGATTAATCCGCTTTTCAAAATAGAGTCTTAAGTTTCAAACAGGGACTTTATCAATAATTACTTTTAACTTTCACTTCTTCATGCCCCGTTGAAACTCACACGCCATCTTGCTTTCTCTTTCTCCCCATAAAGAAAATTTTTTAGAAGAAGGTAAATCCTTGGAGTTAAGAAAAAAAATACTTGTTGTTTTTATTCTTGCTGCTTGTGCTCCTCCAGCTCAAGTCAAAGATATTTATTTAAAGTTGGTTGCTGGGATGGCCGCGATATCTAGCTCTGCATAGGCAGAGACATCCAGGGTCTGGAGTGCTGACAGGCTTAGCGGGGAGCTCTCATCTTTGAGCACCGGATTATAGGTAAAATCTGGTGCTCTTAGGGAGCTCTACCCCACCCATCTACTCACTTTCCCCCCTCTTACCGGGGGGAAAGTTTCCAAACCGCAAGACAGCTGATTGTCGCTGTTCTTGCGGTTCTACGGACTCCTGGGTTGGCGTTTCAAAAAGAAGCGTCTAGCAATGTCGGCGGTCCCACCGGAAGTCTCGAGCTTGTCTTCTTCTTTGTTCACAATGTGTCCCTCAGAGTTTTCCAATTGGTGAATGGTCCCTTTCTCATTTTCTTTTTTTAGCCTATAAGACAGCCACCTGCCCGGTTTATTTGCATTTTCGAAATAGTATTGTTTGGTTCGTTTTATCTTATGTGCCAATTCTTCCTGATCTAGAATATTTAGTCTGTGCCGTAAAATCATCCAATTTTCTTTGGCTGCCTCATCTCCTGGGTTTTGCTGCACGTTCTTCTCTGCTTCTCCTAATCCTTCTAAAAGTTCCTTCTGCATCTTCCTTTTTTCTTTGTTTTTATGTGATCCATATGATATTGCTAGGCCTCTCAGATACGCCTTCATTGTATCCCATATTATTCCTCGGGCCATTGGCTCCTTTTCGTTTTCTTCAAAAAATGATTTTAATTCTCCCTTTACTTTCCCCATGTTTTCCTTGTCCCTCAGAAATTGTATATTTAACCTCCATCTCTTGTTCCTTTTCCTATATGAATTATTCCATCTAATTTCTAACAGGTTGTGGTCTGCCCATACATTCGGTGTTATTTCTGCTGACTTAATTTCCATCCCCAAATTCCTACTTACCCACATCATGTTAATTCTTGACCACGATTTTTGGGGATTTGAATGGTAAGTGTATTGTTTCTTATTTGGGTGCAGGGTTTGCCAGATGTCTACAAGATTTAGTTCGTCTACTAAATCAAAAAAGGTTCTTGGTAAATCTTTCCTTTTTTCTTTTTATCTTTGCTACCTTTATGATCTTTATCTGAATCTACTACCCCATTAAAGTACCCAATTATACAGATGTTACTGTAATCCATTTTACTTATTTGTCTTCAAGGACAAAAAGAAAGCCCTTGAAGAATCGCTGGGGCTACAAATAGTTAAGAAAGTAAAATATTTGGGAGTGTGGATATCCGCAAGGTGTTCGTCCCTAAAGGAAGACAATTATGTGCCCCTGATTAAAAACATCAAACAGGACCTAGAAAAATGGGGGAAACTCCAGATATCACTCCTAGGCAGGATCGTGTCAATAAAGATGAGTGTCCTGCCTAAGTTGCTGTACTTGTTCCAAACTGTACCAGTTAAATTAGACAAAAAAAATTTCTTAGAACTCAATACTACCATCAGAAAATTTATTTGGGGTGGGAAGAAACCCAGGATTGCGATTAGAACACTACAAGATAAAAAGAATAGGGGCGGATTTGGACTCCCAATATGGGAAATTTACTATAAAGCAGCAAATTTGGTGTGGTTGAGGGAATGGGCAACCTTGGAAAATAAAAGAATCCTGACTTTGGAAGGGTATGATCTCCAGAAGGGCTGGCACGCCTACCTATGGGACATAGGAAAAAGGACAAGAACATATTTTCATAGGCACAAAATAAGGGATACACTAATGCAGACATGGGGAGAAATAAGAAGAAAACAATACACGAAAGTCCCAAGATGGCTCTCCACAATGGAGGCCATGATATACCCTAACGCCTTGGAAATGGGTAAAATGGTCAAATATAAAGAGATCTTAGATGGGGGAGGGAACCTCAAAACAAACGAAGAGCTAAAAGAACAGGGTACCCTTATCGATTGGTGGCCATACGCACAAATAAAATCCCGATATAAAAAGTATAAGGAGGAATTCGGCATAGAAATAGGTGTTAATGGATTCGATAAGATATGGATGGGAACCGATAATAAATTACTAGCCAAATTATACAACTACCTGCTTGAATATGACATGGCAGAAGAGGTAGTCAAAGACCAAATGATAGCATGGGCCAAAAACTTTGGACATAGCATCAACCTAAATGAATGGGACACAATCTGGAACAGTAACCTTAAAATGACTAGGGCGGTAGCCTACAAGGAAAATCAATACAAGATGCTATACAGGTGGCATCTAGTCCCTGCCAGGATGACAAAAATTTATCCCAACATGAGCTCAAATTGCTGGAAATGCAGCCAACATCAAGGCACCTTCTATCACTGTTGGTGGACATGCCCCAAAGCGATAAAATTTTGGAGAACGATTCGGAAATGGATTTCGGAAATGATAGAAGAAAACATTGACCTAGAACCAGAAACCTTTCTCCTGGGAATCCTGAAAAAAGTATACGAGAAAAAAAAGAGATATCTAATTACACATGTAATAACAGCGGCAAGAATAATGTATGCTTAGCACTGGAAAGAAAAAAAATTACCACTGGAAGAACATGTAATCAGAAAAATACTAGAGTGCGCCGAGATGGATAAGCTAACTTTTGAGATAAATGAAAAAGAGAATACGGAATATTATACAGTGTGGGAAATGTGGTATAAGTGGATGGAGGAAAGAAACCAAAGAATTATAACTAAGTAAAGATGTAATACCATGTAATTAATATGTATATATGTACAAACACCACGGAACCAAAAAACGTTGAATTGTATTATTATATATCACAATAAAAGTCAATTAAAAAAAAGAGTTTTATTTACTTTGAATCAATTGAATTTTTCAATTTCTAATTCGACCGCTTATCAGAGGCATTTTCAACAAAAAACAAGTTTGCCTCCTCCTCTGGTGTATTATAGAGCATTACCAGACAAAACATGGTTAGGACCGGTCCCTTTAATTACTTGGGGGCGGGGCTAGGCTGCTGTGTTTACACCTACAGGACCTTTGTGGATCCCAGCACATTGTGTGCACCCAGCCAAGGATGTCATGGCACCAACCCCTGAGATGGCAAAGGTGACTCTACAGATGGTGCAGCGACCAACCCGATCCCGTCATGCCAGTCATCCAGTGACATACGGAGATGTGAAGAATTTGACCACCAAAGCGCAGGCAGTGCTGTAGCAGCAACAAGTAGAACAAACACCCGAGAATTTGTGCGCTGCCATTTTTGCGGTTTTAACTGCCAATTCTGTAACCATAATTTGTTTGTGTTTGATTGTTAATAATTGTACTTTGGCATCAACAGCTGTTATATCACCCAAACATTTGCTTGAACAATGCATGAAACAAAACTTATGGGTGCAGCTTTCAAACATCACAAAAATGGATGCCTTTTGTTTGTCTGAAGCTTATGAAATTTGCTTTCTACATGTTTAATCCCTGTATGTACCCCTGCTGTAGTAATTCAAAACTTTACTAATTTGAGTAACATTTTAGATGAGTCAAGAAACATTCAGCATCAACTTAAAATTTTGTATAATTTGGCCTATCATTGGTGTTATTTTAATTGGAGGATGCTGTTTTGTTCAGTGTATTTCTTCCTTTTGTAACATATGTATAACTGCATTTTGCTTTAAATCCCTTCCTACACTGTCTCAAAGTCATGCCTTGTATAAACAACTGCAGGGATATTCCTCTCCTGATAATAGCCCCTTTTCTGGCCCCTCGTAAGAGGTTGGCATGACAAACAAAACAAAACAGAGTGGAATGTAGAGGTAGGTCAAAGGTCACGGTGCCAAGCTTCGAGCAGCACACTGCCTTAGCTCATGCACTGTGGTCTTTCCTGCTTCTATGATCTAATTCTTGGCTTTGATCTGCATTATCTCACTTAGAGAGGATGTCATCTTGAGAGGGGGGTGAATAATTTCTATCCAATCAGAACCCTGTTGCTGTCCTACCTTTTATCTGCTTGTGGAAAACTGTATAAAAATAAAGCTCTCAACGAAAGCGAGAGAGACATCTTGGGAGACATCTTGGAACAGAGCAAAAGCCTGGACCTCTGATTTACAACACAAATTTCCCATCCATCATCTGCATCTTTTCATTTAGTTATCCTGTATCATTCCTTACTTCCCCTACCTCTTTCTTCAATTCGTCGTGGTTCTGTGTCATCGCTTCTTGCATGGTTTGCAACATGGCTTGTAGGTCTTTAAATGAGTTTGACCTCTCCCTTTGCATCATTTCCTCGATGGTTCATTGGCCTGACGGACTTGATGATGCCCCCACTGCCTGGGTGCCTTGTTTCCTCCCTGTCCCAATCTTTGTTAAGTTTGTAACACTCGTCATATTTAACAGCTTCTTCACAAAATCACTTTTTATCAAGTTCTCCCACTTTTTCTTCCTGCCAATATAGACCTCCACCTCTCCAACAATAGTAAGTTATTAATATTATAATTTGTTATTATATATATACTTAGCTTTCGTATAAAAGTATAACAGTGTTAAACTTCACAGTCCTAGGTCAATATTGAGAACAATAACAAAGCTTATAACAATTTACAGTAGTTCTATATCACTGGCAAACTCAACAATGTTACAACTAATCATAGTAGTAGTAATACTTGTGCTATTAATTTTTAATACTTAATGGACATAATATATTAGTGGGATTATTAGCAAAAATATCAATAGTACCAAATTCTCACAATGTTAATGTTAACTTTTAATCTTCCCTTTTCACTCACTTTCAATGATCAAAACAAATTTCAGCCAAATCCAGTCCACCGTTGTTCCGCTTGCCTCTCGCTTATTTTGTCCAGCTGTCAGTTCTTCAGGTTGGCCATTGCTGGCCATCTTCTTCCCCATCCAATCTCTAAGGAATTCTCCTGCTTCCCGATACGGCCCGCCATCCATTCACGATCTGCACAACACCCCTCTTCTTCGGATGTCCC
Source organism: Ptyas mucosa (assembly GCA_012654045.1). Taxonomy (NCBI): domain Eukaryota; kingdom Metazoa; phylum Chordata; class Lepidosauria; order Squamata; family Colubridae; genus Ptyas; species Ptyas mucosa. The sequence goes on along the minus strand of WNWU01008113.1, from coordinate 6,465 downwards.
TCTAGGACCCCCTTTGGCTTCGAAAGCCCACTGGACGATTGGAAATTGGCTGTGTGTTGTTACCCATTCACACACCCATTCGGCCTGACAGCTGGCCCCGCCTGCACAGTTGGCCCCGCCCCCCCCCCCCCATGAAAAGAAGGAAATCATTTAATAACCTAAAGAGATTAAATTTGGACATAATAGCAATACAGGAAGTCCATATAAAAGAAAAACAAAAACAATTGTTGGAACATCCCAAACTAGGGAACATATATGCCTCATTAGCACACACAAAAAAAGAGAAGTAGTGTTATATATCAAAGAGGCGATTTCAGCTAAGCAAATCTATAAGGATGAAGAAGGAAGGATCTTGATTGTAGAGATAGAAACAAATCAAAAAAAGGTTTTATTAGTAGAAATCTATGCCCTGAATGAAGGACAAGAGCAATTTTATAGGAAATTACATAACATCATTCGTGATATAACATATCATAATATTTGTATCTTAGGAGACTATAATGCAATAACTGATAAAAAAAAATTAGATTACAAAAGTAACAAGATGAAGAAAGGAATAAGAAGAATCTTACCCAAAGCTTTCTTTAAAATGGTGGAGGAACTGAAAATAAAAGATATTTGGAGAGAGAGACATCAGGGCATAAACCAATATACCTATTACTCGAACAGACACATATCATGGTCCAGAATTGATATGGTCTGGATGTCAATGGAATTATAATTGGATGTGAAAGAAGTCAAAATTGACATGAATCTTTGGGAGGACCATAATCCTATGAAAATTAGCCTGATAGGGAAAAAGGGGGAAGCAAGATGGACATTAAAAAGATCAATTTTAAAGGATGAAGAATTCAAATTAATGATGGCCAAACAACTAAGTCTCTTTTTTAAAGAAAACAAAAAAGAAGATATGTCCCTACAAAACCTATGGGATACAGCAAAGGCATACATGAGGGGAGTTGCCATACCTTATAGGGCAAAAGAAAAGAAAAGAAAAAAGCAAAGATGGAATTGTCTGGAAGAAGAATACAAAAGACTGGAGGAGAAATTACAAGATGAGCCGCAAAAGAGTAATATAAAACATCAAATGGACTTAATTAAACATAAACTGAATCTACTATCACCCATGCGCTAGTCACCTTCCATATTGACTACTGTAACGCTCTCTACTTGGGGCTGCCCTTGAGGACCACTCGGAGGCTTCAGCTGGTGCAAAATGCGGCCGCACGGGTTGTGATGGGAGAATCCCGATACTCCCATGTAACACCCCTCCTGAGTGACCTGCATTGGTTACTGGTTGCCCTCCGGGTGAGATTCAAGGTGCTGGTGATGACCTATAAAGCCCTACATGGCTTAGGCCCAGGATATTTGGCGGACCACCTGCAGCCAGCAACAACATCCCATCGCCCGGTTCGCGCCCATAGGGAGGGCCTGCTCAGGGTGCCATCGGAGAGACAATGTTGGCTGGCGGCCCCCAGGGGTAGAGCCTTCTCTGTAGGCATGCCCACCCTCTGGAATCAACTTCCCTTGGGGCTTCGGCTGGCCTTTTGCTGCGAATTAAAAACTTGGCTATTCGAGCTCCCCGGCCTGAACTGATGGGGGTTTTTATGGGTTTTAACTGTATCTGTTTAATTAGGCGTTTTAACTTGCATTGGATTGTGGTTTTATTGTTGTGAGCTGCCCTGAGTCCGTTGGAGATAGGGCGGCATATAAGCCTAATAAAATAAAATAAATAAAATAAATAAAAATAATACTTGAGAAAAAGGACTTGGCACAACAGATAAAAAGGACAAATCAAAAATTTTTTGAGAATGCCAATGAACCGGGGAGATGGTTAGCATATAAACTGAAAAAACAGACAGAGAAGAGACAGATTAATAAATTACAAGGTGAAGAGGGGAACATATGTTACCAAAACGAGAAGAAAAACATACCATATTTTTTGGAGTATAAGACGCACCTTTTCCCCCCAAAACAGAGGGTGAAAATCTGGGTGCGTCTTATACTCTGAATGTAGCCCCACCCAGCTTCTCAAACGGAGGTTTCAGAGGCTGAAAAAAGCATCAGAAATGAAGCTTCAGAAAAGAAGCCCCCAAACAGAGCTTCAGAGGCTTTTTTTCTGAAGCTCTGTTTTGGAGGCTTTCAGAGGCAGGAAAAAAAGCAAAAAAAAGCAAGGCACAAAGCTCACAACCAAGGAACCTGTTGCTAAAATTCACTTCTGGGAACAGCTGATTGGCGGTATTCCGGGAGGCTGATCCACCTGCCAATCAGCTTTTTCTTATTTTCCTCCCCAAAAACTAAGGTGTGTCTTATACTCCGGTGCGTCTTATACTCCGAAAAATATGGTAGTTCAGGAGTTTTATGAGAAATTATATAAAGAGACTGACTGCTATGCAGAAGGGAAAATATTACAATGTCTTGAGAGAGTGGAACTACCAAAAATCCCAGAAGAAATTAAAAATACGTTAAATGATGACATAAGCATGTCAGAATTAATAGAGGTGATCCAAAAACAAAAAAAAAATAATAAGACACCAGGACCAGATGGTCTACCAATAGAATTATATAAAGAAATGCAAGATAGCCTACAACAAGTCTTACTTGAAGTATATAACGTAGTGTTAGAAGAGGCAAAAATACCATCATCGTGGGTGGAGGCAAACATTGCACTGATACCCAAGGAGAACTCTGATAGGATGCTAATAAAAAACTATATCTCTTCTAAATACAGACTATAAGATATTCACATCAATAATAGCCGATTGTCTAAAAAAGTTTCTAAATGAGTTTATTCACATCGACCAGAACGGTTTCTTACCAAAAAGACAAATGAAAAATAATATAAGAATAATACTAGATGTTTTAGAATATTATGAGATACACAGTGGTACACAGGTGGCACTGCTATTTTTAGATGCCCAAAAAGCATTCGATAATGTTAATTGGGAATTTATGGCACAACAATTAAAGTATATGGAATTTGGAGATAAATTTTTAAATATGTTTTCGGCAATATATTCTAAGCAAGAAGCCAAATTAATAGTGAATGGAGAGGTGACAAAAAATTTTAAAATTCAGAAGGGTACTAGACAAGGTTGCCCACTATCCCCATTATTGGTCATATTGTCTTTGGAAGTGTTAACGAGGATAGTACGGAAAGAAACACAAATCAAAGGTCTGGAAATTAGGAAAGAAATCTACTAACTGCAAGCCTTCGCAGACAATCTGGTTTTTATTCTTTTTTTTTTATTAAAAAGTTTTATAAAAAGTACAAACATTTTCTCCCCCCCTTCCCATTCATTCCCCCACCCCCCTCCCAGCCCCTATCCCTCCCCCTACCAACCCCCCTCCCTCCCCCCCTTGGCTTCCCGGGATTAGCTCAGGGTACAAAATGTACAAATATAATACTATAATTAACTAACCATATAATATATCATTAATAACCTTGATCTTTAACTTCTAAAAAAAAAACACCAAATCCTACTTAATATGGCTATCTCTACTGCATATGTCATTCATAAGCTAACTGAAAATTCTTATTCCGATATTTATTTTGAATATAGTCTATCCATTTTCTCCATTCCTTTATATATCTTTCATTCGAATAGTCTTTAAGATATGCAGAGATTTTTGCCATTTCTGCCAAATGCACAACCTTTATTGTCCATTCTTGAATCGTAGGTATTTCTTGTTTCTTCCAATACTGTGCCACCAGTAGTCTTGCCGCTGTTATTAAATTTAAAATCAATTTTGTTTCTAGTCCAGTACAATCTGTTATAATACCTAACAAAAAAAACTGTGGCATAAATTTAATCTTCTTCTTTAATATATTTTGAATTATCCACCAAATTCTTATCCAGAACGCCTTAATACTTTTACACGTCCACCATATATGAAAATATGTGGCGTCCTGACATCCACATCTCCAACATCTGGGCTGAATATTTGGATACATACAAGCTAATTTCTTTGGGTCTAAATGCCATCTATAAAACATTTTATAAAAATTTTCTCTTAAATTTTGAGCCTGTGTGAATTTTACATTTCTCACCCATATATTTTCCCATGTATCTAACGTTATTATTTCCCCTACATTTTGTGCCCATTTTATCATACAATCCTTAACTAATTCTGTCTCCGAATCTATTTCCAATAATGCATTGTATAACCTTTTTATGTGCATTTGGCCCTGGTCTCTTATTTGCTTAATCAAGTTCTCTTCATATTGTAAAATACCCTTTTTTTGGTCTTCCTTCCATCTGGCCTGTAGCTGGCCATATTGAAACCAAGTTTTAATTATTCCTTGATCTTTTAGTTGTTGAATAGTTTTTAGCTGAAACCCCTGTCCTTCCTTCTCCAAAAGTTGCTCATAAGAAATCCCATCTTGCTTTTGCTCTATGTTTATATTTTCAATCGCATGTCTGGGTATTGCCCAAATCGGAATTCTATCACTTAATTTATAACTATACTTTTTCCATACTCGTAACAAGGAACTTCTCAATATATGACTTTTAAAGATATTATCTACCTTTTTATCATACAGTAAATATGCATGCCAGCCATAAACCAGGCCATACCCTTCAACATTTAATATCCTGTCTTCTGTTAAATTAATCCAGTCACTAACTAGTGATAAAACAGCTGCCTCATAATAAAGCCCTAAATTGGGCACTTTAAGTCCACCTCTTTCTCGAGAATCCTGCATTATTTTCTGTTTAACTCGAGGTTTTTTCCCTGCCCAAACAAACGTTGTTATACCTTTTTGCCATTCTTTCAGTATTTTATCAGTTTTAAGTATTGGTATTGTTTGAAAAAGGAACAAAAACCTTGGTAAAAGATTCATTTTTATGGCAGCTATCCTTCCTAAAAGTGACAATTGTAACTTACGCCAATTCTGAATCTCTAATTGCATCTTTTGCCACAATAATTCATAATTATAGTGATATAGTTTCGAATTGGTTGTCAGGATATTTATTCCTAAATACTTGACCTTTTTAACTACTTCAAATCCTGTTTGCTTCTCCATCTCTTGTTTTTGTTTAACAGTCATATTTTTAGCTATTATCTTTGTTTTGGCTGCATTTATTTTAAAGCCAGATATTGATCCATACTCTTTAATTATATCCATTAATATTCTAACAGATTGTAATGGTTGAGTTAAGGTAACGACCAGGTCATCCGCAAAAGCACGCAGTTTATATTCATATTGCCTAATCTGTATTCCTTTTATTTCTTCTGAGTCTCTTATATTATTCAACAAAATTTCCAATGATAAAATAAATAATAATGGAGACAAGGGGCATCCTTGCCGTGTACCTTTTTCTATTAAAAAATTATCAGTTAAGCCTCCATTAACTATTATTTGTGCTGTTTGTTTCTGATATATAGCCTTTATTGATTGTATAAAAGTATCACCAAACTGCATTCTTTCAATCAAATTTAGTAAAAACTTCCAATTAAGACGATCAAATGCTTTTTCGGCATCTAAAAAAATTATACCTGCAGGGACCTGGTTGTTCCTTTCTAAATATTCCAATACATTAACAATATGTCTTACATTGTTTTTCATTTGTCTGCCTGCTATAAAACCCGTTTGATCATAATGTATTATTTGTTGCAATACTTTCATTAATCTATTTGCCAACACCTTAGTAAATATCTTATAATCCGTATTTAACAATGAGATAGGCCTATAATTTTTTGGATCTGTATGGTCCTGACCTTCCTTTGGTATTAAAGATATAAAGGCTGCTTTCCAGGAGGGAGGAACCTTACCTCCCTGTTGTACAGTATTAAATAATTCTTTCATTGGTTCAGCCATCTCTTCATGTAAATTTTTATAATAAACCGCCATCAGGCCATCAGTTCCTGGGGCCTTACCCATCTTTAAATCTTTAATTGCAGACATAATTTCTTCCAACGTAATTAATTGAGTTAACATATCCCTTTGTTCTTGTGAAACTGGCTTTATATTTTGTTTCTTAAGAAATCCATCTATATCCATACCCTGAATCTTATCTGCCTTATATAATTCTGAGTAATATTCTGTAAACAACTTCTTAATTAATTCTTGCTGAAAGACCTCCTTTCCTTTATATTTAATTTTTTCAATTTTTCTTTGACTTTGTTTCTTTCTAAGCATATAAGCCATCCATCTTCCAGGCTTATTGGCATTACAAAATGTATTATATTTAGCATACTGTAAATTAGTTGCTGTTTGATCTGCAATCAACATTTTAAATTGTTCTTTCAGCAAGTTAATAACTTCTTTAACTTTATTATCCCTTGGGTTTTTTATCAAAAGTTGTTCATTTTCCTTAATCTGCTCTTCCAACACCCTTCTTTTTTCCCCTTGCTTTTTTCTAAACTTATTGTTCATATAAATCAAGACACCCCGCATATAAGCCTTACTAGCATCCCATACCATTTCCATTGAGGTACCCTTTTGCATATTCATAATAAAAT
>WNWU01008103.1:0-11275 GCA_012654045.1 Ptyas mucosa | reverse complement strand
GTAAAGCTGGGTATCATCAGCATATTGATGATACCTCACCCCAAAACCACGAATGATCTCACCCAGCGGTTTCATATAGATGTTAAAGAGCAGAGGGGAGAGAACCGATCCCTGAGACACCCCACAAGTGACAGGCCTCTGGGAGGATCCCCGACCCCCCCCCCCCCGCCCAAACAGACTGCAGACGACCAGAGAGATAGGAGGAGAACCACTGTAGAACAGTGCCTCTTAACCCCATCCCCCTGAGCCTGAAAAACATGCTGAAAAACTCGGCTTATATTCGAGTATATACAGTATATCCAAAAAAAACCCCTATGGCACTGAAAGAAGGGATCTTAGAACTTGTATCTAAATTTACAGCCGCTCCATCACCCCAATAACCACATAAATACTATTCAGGCATTTTGCAACCTGTCCATCCTTATCATTAACCACAGGGACACTGCAGCTGTGATCCAATAATTGCTTCTGCTCACAAAATATTTCCTGCTTCCAGGATAGCACAATTCAGCCTCTGTACAGAAAGGCCACAAAGTGGATTGTCTGGTTTTCTTACTCAAAGATGATCTTTGGAAAAGATAAGTGGACCAAGGTGTTACTAGGAGAGGAGGTCCAAAAGTGTAGAATCCAGCCAGATGGGAAGCTAGGTTGTCTAGGTTGGAGAAGGTCAGGACAGGCCGTGTGTGATCTGAAGAGGTGCTGCACTTTGGTCTATGCCTGCATCTCCCAGGACTTTGCCCCACCCTTTGAGGCACCCCGTGCTCTACTTAATGATCAGCCTGGTCACTTATTGACTGCAACAATGAGAGCAGGAATTGTGGACATTATGTGAGACCATTACATGGGCACTTCATTTAACCATCATGACTTACAACCATAATTCAATTGTGGTCATAAATTGAGGATTATTTTACTATTAAGACCATCTGAAAGAGGAGAAGAGGATATTGTTAGATACCCCTAAAATGGGTCATACAGGGACCAATATTAGTAAAGAAGAAATAGCCAAGATTAGCTCTAAATTTTAATATCTACTCTTAGAAAATAAAGTATAGGCTAGAATGGAGAGAAGAGGAACTACTGCTAGACTTTTAACAATTATTTTCTACATTTATAACAACAATTATAAATCTATAATTCAAGTTTGAAAAAATGAAATCCCTCCCCTTTAAAAACAGTATTAAAAGACTTGATGGTTATTTCAATGAAATATTTAATGAAATACAAGATAGCAAACAAAGAATTAATTGAGTTGTGATATATTTACCGTATTTTTCGGAGTATAAAACGCTCAGGACCATAAGATGCACTTACCTTTTTTAGGGAAGAAAACAAGAAAAAAAAATCCTCTTCTGTCTCCCAGCAATTTTTCTCCTTGCAGCAAATAGCAAACAGCCTGCTTTAGTTTCATTTTTGTTTTCAGCACAGCCTGATAAGCACAAGAAGAAAAAATCTGCCTCCCAGCAATTTACCTGCTTGTAGCAAACAGCAGAGGCCAAAAATGGGGCATGTGGAGGCAGCAATGGCAATCCCTGCAGCCTGAAACAGCTGAGGGTCGGGAGGCCAATCCAACACCGACAATCAACTGCTTGTGCTAATCAGACTGTGCTGAAACTGAAACAGGCTGTTTGCTGTTTGCTTCAAAGAGGTAAATTGCGGGAAGGCAGAGGCCAAAGGGTGGGGGCCAGTGGTGGGGCTATATTTGGTGTATAAGACGCACCCAAATTTTCACCCTCTTTTAGAGAGGAAAGAAGTGTGTCTTATACTCTGAAAAAATACGGTATATAAATGTAACAGTATTGGAGGAAAATACTTCCAAAATGGAGATAATGAAGAAGCCTTCAAACAGAACTTCAGAAAAACCTTTTTTTTCCAGAGGCAGAAAAAAAAGAAAGGCATAGCGCTCACAACCAAGGAACCTGTTGCTAAACATCAGCTCTGGGAACAGCTGATTGAGGGTATTCGGGGAGTCCGATCCACCCACTAATCAGGTTTTTTCTTATTTTCCTCCCCAAAAACTAAGGTGCGTCCCCATTCCCTCCCAACTCCTGGAGGATATTGCAAAATCTCCATTCCCACCCCACTTTGGGACCAGCCAGAGGTGGCATTTGCCTGTTCTCCGAACTACTCAAAATTTTCACTACTGGTTCTCCAGAACCTGTCAGAACCTGCCGGACTTCACCCCTATAGATACAAACCTATTACCAAGTTGCTATCCCTTGTGAATAGCAAAATATGAAAGGATTTTGACAGAGGAACCCATATAGTGTGGGGTGAATGCTCACATTTAACTGAAGCAGGAAAGGTCAGATGGTGGAAAGAGGGTGCCATAAGCTCTCAAACCAAACACAAATTTGGGAAACAGATTTTGCCCAGTTCAGAAGGACTGCTGAATTAGTGATAAAAAGCCAAACTCAAACCAAGTGTAGAATAGTGTTCTGTTTAAACATCTGATAATCACTGTTATTTTGCCCTTCCCTGCATGTCAGAAATAATCAAGCTATGAATGACTCGGGGGAAACTGCCAATTTTATGGACTTCAAGACTAGTGTGAAGGTGCACTCCAAAGAAATAGGAGGCAACTTAATCCATATCTATGAGAGAAAGAGGATGAAGATAGCCCCTCCTTAATAGTTGATAGAATATATGGTAGATACAGATAGTAGAGTTCTCAGTCTGGCAACAGTTTGTCTATAGATGTGAAACAATAAAAAAAAACACAGCTTGGAAAAATCACTATATCATTTTTTGTATCCAATTTTGATTTTGTCCTTAGCACTGCCCTTTATTTCCCTAGCATACTACTCAAAAGCTAACTGGATCTCTTAGTCATTATATATTCCAAATTTTATTATTTTTCAAAACTTTATTAAATTACAAATAAGCATAGAAAGCAAAGAAAAAAGAGTTTTTTAAAAGGGAAAGGAATAGGTAAAAACAAAATTGGGGAATGCAAATAAAAAGGGAAAAACTTGAAAAAAGATAACTTTCAACTTATTTCAATAACATAAAAACCTAAAAATCAGTAATCTTTTGAATAAATCATAACAAGCACTTGTATCATCATAAACAAATAAAATCAAAACAAAAATCTAAGAGTGGTTTCCAAGAAGAAACAAAGCTAGATAAAGTTCTTTCTTTAGTCAAAGCAATCTATTTCTCAACTCCTTAATTTTACCATCTATTTTTTACGTTGTGAGTATATGTGAGGCCTTCCATCTCTGTTCCATGCAGAACTCTTGTTGCTATTGTCTATATAAAAACAAAGTTCCATATTTCTTTCAACCGTGTCTACATATTCTCCCATAGATCAAGTATTATTTGGTAACCAAGCATTGTGTTACAAATGTTGCCCATTCGATCATATAGCCTTTAACATTTATCCTCCATTATTTATTATCATTACAGATTGGTATTATCACATCCCCCTGAAACAATCAGAGGAACAAGTTAATTCAGAAGTTGCACAACAGCCAACATCTCAGATTCCAGGTCTTGGTGATTTGGGGGATACTCACAATGACATTACCTTTGGGGGTCGAAGAAAGTGGATTAAGGATACTGATTCAGAATATGTAAAATTGGCAAAGCAAGGAGGTCGACCAGGTGATTTAATTTAAACAAATATCAAAGCTATTCAGAAGGTTGATGTGAGTATTTTTATGTGGAGTCAAAGAAAGAAATTACTGTTAGAAATGTTGGTAATTGAAGATAGAATATAACAGAAAAGAAGCATGAACATTTTATTTTTCCAGCTGACATTGTGGTGCTTAGTTTCTCAAAGACTTTTCTTACCGATTCTAAGACTCTGAACAATAAGAAAATATGTTAGACCTCTATTGCTACTTATGAGAGCATATTATTTTTGGTTTTTTGCTTCAATTCCAGTGGGGTACCCCAAGGCTCTGTCTTAGGGCCAGTACTCTTCAATATCTTCATCAATGACTTAGACGAGGGGATAGAAGGGGAACTGGTTAAATTTGCAGATGAGACCAAGCTGACATAAATAGCCAATACTCCAGATAATAGCTCAAGATACAGAAGGATCTTGACAGGCTTAAACATATCTAACAAAATGAAATTCAGTGTAGAGAAAAGTAAGATTTATATTTAGGCAAGAAAAACCAAATGCACAGTAGTAACTGTGAAAGAGATCTTGGAGCCCTGGTGTACAGTCATTTATATATGAACCAGTAGTGTGCTGCAGTTGCCATAAAAGCCAACATAGTTTTAGACTGAATTAATAGAGGGATAGAATCAAGACACGTGAAGTGTTAAAAGCACTTTATAATGCCTTGGTAAGACCACACTTGGAATATTGCATCCAGCTTTGGTTGCCACTATATAAAAAAGATGTTGAGAGTCTAGAAAGAGTCCAAAGAAGAGCAACTAAAATAATTAGGGGACTGAAGGCTTAAATATATGAAGAACAATTGTAGGAATTGGGTATGTCATCTTCTGGAGCACCTCAGCAAACAAATGTGCACCTAGGGTTAGTGCATCATGAGAGGCCATATAGGAATAATATAATCCAAGGTAACAGTCACCCATCCACTCCAGGCAGCAGTTAGGACCTGAGCCAAATTGCTCACTAAATCTTCAGGGAAAGCCCCAAGTTCTCTTTGGAACCCCATTTGGTCCATCAATCGCCTGGAAGAAGCCAATTGAGTAAGTTCTGTCTCTCTCTGAAGGAAAGGGAGATTCAAAAGGCAACCAAGGAATTATCTGTCCACAACTGATGTTAATGTCCACCACCACCTTAGTACAAAAATTAAACCCAGCATGTGAACACTGATATGTGTCTCGCTGTCAGTTATTTGGGACAGATCCACCGAAACCACAATCTTCTGTGCCTCCCCACACTCAGTCATCAGATAGCAAATTGAAACCTCCAAAGATCAACAGCCTTTGGGACTCTATTGCCAATCCAGCAACAGAATCAGGTAGCAACACCAACAATCCCAACTGTTCCCTTATGCTGAATCTCAATTAGAATACCTCACATCTGGTTATCTTGGAGTCCCTGAAGTAACAAACTGAAATATTAAATTTACCTAACGCTGTAAAATAATTTCTACATTTTAAAATCAATCTATTTCTGAATACTTTCATTTCCAGTTTATAAATTATTGTCATGTTATTTTCAATATTCAGGGAAGTCTCTCAAAGCTTATTTAATCAAATTGGCAAGAGGCATGTACAAGAGGGAATGATCAGCAAGCATGGAAGAATCCTGAGGTTTGCAGGAGCACAATATTTTTTAATTAAAAAAGAGAATTAAGATTGAGACTCTGCAATGCTCAATGTTTTAGGGTACACACAGCAAAGAAGAAACAAGAAACGAAGGGAGAGCAAAATTAATTATTCTGGAGATATGGCTGGCTCCTTTTATTTAGCATTTTGATTTCTTTTAAATATTAAATATTTCTCATTTTCCTGAAAGGTGAATAAATATATTTTTTTTCAAACATCATGGTGAAGTAAATTTTATAAAGAATCTACAGTAGCATAATATGAAACAGTTAAACACTATCTTCCACATCATATTTTCCTACTTCAAATACAGCCACCAATAGATTTTAAAAGCAAAATGTAAAAAAAGAGATTACATCAAAATCTCTTTTATATCCTGGCATTTAGATATTGTTCTCATTTAGTGGATTAATATAAAAGCATATTTTTCCTTGCTCTAACAGTGTGCAGGAAACAGAATTTATTTGATTATCTTTTTTAAAATCTGCAGTTGTTTAAATATATTTTATATTTTTAAATATCTTTAAGATTTACTGAGACATTTTACTCCTACTCCACAAAAAGTATCACTGGGGCCTTACGGTGCACCTGAATGGTACTCGCATCATAGTAAACAAGCAGCCGATGACTCTAAGTAAGTATTCTGTCTTTATGAAATGTAATTTCATGAAATTTAATTTTACAATGAGGGGAATGGTTTTGTTGAATGTTGAAACAAAAAAAAATGTTCCATCACTTGTTTATGTCTCACATTTTGATAGCAAAATTGAATACTATATTGAATAATGGTAACATTTTTGCCTCCAGATCTCGTTCTCCAGCAATTCCAGACTACATGATTCATGAAGAATTTAAATCAGATCAACCAGCCAGCTATGAACCTAAAAGAGGCCCTTTTGATTTTGATATGAAAAGTGTTTGGCAAAGGGATGCTGAAGACAAAGAGAACAAAGAGAAAAGAGAGGTAGGATTCTGCTATTCCTAGATGTTAACATTGCTTATTTTAAAAAATGATGCTAGTATGTCAGTTAGATTTTTAAAAACCAAATATGAAAGTAGATTTAAAGTTTTTAGACTACCCGGAACAAAATTAGTTATGCATGTGGAGGACTTTTTGTTGCAATATGCTTGCAGTACAGTCTTAAATATGTATACTCGGAAACCTATTCCACTGGAACTAGTGTTTTTTACTACTGGTGTTTAAATGTTTAAGAAATTTAGTCTGAAAATTGTGTGTATGAAAAATAAAACATATAAATATTGTAAAAAAGACTATTATAAAATAATAGGTAGCAATACATAATTTTAACTAATTAAACTAACTGTACTAACTATACTATTATGGGCTAGTCTATATATATAAAAGCGAAAACCACTCACACATTAATCACGAAATCTCCGGAACCGTAAAGCCTACAAACTTAAAATTTGCCACGTATGTTCCTCTTGGCTTCTAGGTGCTCACTAAGAAAGGATTTTTCGAAATGACCATCAGAGCATTAGTATTTCCTATATTATTATAACACACTCTGATGCTAATTAGTTAAACGTTCTATTCCCCCTCCCAACTTGAAAATAACGAGAGAATGGGATAGCATAGGACAGGCTTCTGTGGGGCAGGCCTCATGGAGAGAAGGGGCTAGAAAGCCTGAGGGAGAGAAGGGAATAGGATAGATGTTTCTGTGGAGCCAGCCTGAGGGAGAGAAGGGGAGAGGAGAAAATCTATGGGGCCAACCTGAGGGAGAGAAGGGGGATAGGAGAGGATCTATGGGGCCAGCCTGAGGGAGAGAAGGGGAGAGTAGAGGATCTATGGGACCAGCCTGAGGGAGAGAAGGGAAGAGGAGAAGACAGGAGAGGCTTCTGTGTGACTAGCCTGAGGAAGAAAAGGGGAGAAGAGAGGATCTATGGGGGGAAAACCTGAGGGAGAGAAGGGGATAGAGAGGAGGGGCTTCTGTGGGGCTAGCCTGAGGGAGGGAAGAGAAGAGGAGAGGCCATAACTACTCATTAATTTTCAAACTCTGTCAATTTATCAAGCCCGATCACATAATTTCATAGCGGAGCACAGGTATTCATCTAGTATTTAATAAAAGAGAATATCTATAGCTGAGGATCCTTGATGGGTCCTTGGTGCTCTGAGCTTGGTTGTTTTCTTGTAGACCATCATTACCCAAACTAGGTAACATCATTAGTGATTAGGTTTTAGTCTTTAAAGACCTCTACGGGGCTTTCGTGTGCATACTTATGTAAGTATATTATTTATGCTTGTTCAAATAAATCTTAATCACAGGGGTTTTATATAGTGCTTATTAATAAATCAGAATTTACAAACTGTAGGGAATGGATTTATACACTATGCTTAGCCAAAACCAAACAGAAAAACTTAAGGCTTTATGCATCCCTCAGCTAATTATTTGAGCTCAAATAAGTGTCTATGTCTAGTGTCTCATGTCTAGTATGGAAGAACAACTGTTTTGAATATGAAATGGTTGGTTGAAGATGATATGCAAGTTTTCCCAGAATGCTTGAAACATTCCAATTTATCCAATATAGATATTTTGAATTCAAAATGCAGTTTTCCATATTGAAAACATTTTGCCTATCTTTAATGCAAAAAAATTGTTTGTGATGGCAGGTTCTACTAATTTGCTATTTTGCTTACCAAAGTGTTTATAAATGAAAGATCTAGATTAAAGATTTATCCAATCTTATGTATATAATACTAAAATAGGCCTTATATATGGAATACTATTCTATTGCATATTAACCCAATTTTAGTTTTAAACATGTTTAAAAGACTTACTGGTCTCTTGCCAATTGCCACAAAAAACACAAACCAAGTAGAAGTCTCTTTTCCTAATACTTTTGTAGTCCTGGTTAATTGGAAGCTCATTTCTTTTTTTCTATTTTGGCTAATAACAACCTCTTTAAGTTTGAGGAAGGCACATTCTTTTCTTCACTTCTTCTTTGAAAAATCAAAGAAGGAGTATTTGAAAAAACAAAGGAGTCTGAACAATATAGATGCTGCTGTAGGAATTAGTCTGCTTGTGAATGCTCCTTTACGCAAGCCTATTTTCCTGCAGGAATAATAGCTGTTTAAAGACTAGATTAAAGTAAGTTAACAAAAAACATAGCTACTAATTGCAGATAAAAAGAAGTGTTATATTGTAATTTGGATATCCTATACAAGTAGTTCTTGCTTAATGACCAGACAATTAATAATCAAATTTATGACAGACTCCCACAGCAGGTGCCTATAACCCAATTTTGACGTTCTGACAGCTGCACACATATACATGATCACAGGCTCACATTTATAGCCTATTGTAATATCCCACTATCACATGACCATGATTCTCAGCACTTTTTGTTAATTTCCAGCATTTGATTCTGGATTCTGAAAAATAATGTCCATTGGCTAAAAAGGATTTGCTTAATGACCACTGCAGTTGCTTAATAATTGCCACAAATCAGGTCATAAAATTGTGTATAATCACATAGTGATCTTCTTAACAAGCCCAACAATTTATGACTATAATTCTGGGCTCAGTTAGAATTGTAAATTGAGAACTAACTATAAACCAAATCACAACTTGATTTAGTACATCATGTGAATGAGGTCATTAACAGGTTCCATTTATATATTGTTGAAATAATCTAGTGTAATCTAGCTGTAGTATTTAGAACTCTAAATGCTATAATTTATGCCTACAATTTCTGTATCTGAGTTAAATTAATATGTGGATAGAATATATGTTATTCTTCTACTCATACACATTATTGCTGGCTTTTCCAACTTCTATGGCTAAACTTGATAATTAATTACTGTAATATCCAAAAAGCTTAAATTTCACTTTTGTATGGATTTTGAAAATATTTTTCATTTTATTCATTTAAAGTACTTTTAATATATCTACATAGTTGGGACTTATATTATCAGTATTATTTTTTTTTAAAAAAACAGTAGTTTAAAACTCTGTGGTGTTGTTTAGTTTGTTATGGAAAATAATTTGATGCAACTATAGAAATGACCCACAAGGAAGTTTCATAATGTAAAAACGCTATAATCCCAGTAGGTTCCAACCAGATTATTTAAAAACATGTAAGGCCTAGGGGAATCTAGATTAGGTTACTTAATACATTATGGATTACCATATTTTTCAGACTATAAAACGCACTCCTCCCCCCAAAAGTGGGTGAAAATGTCTGTGCATCTTACTTGCTGAAGCCCCGCCCATCCGCTGGCCCCCACCCTTCGGACTCTGCCTCCCAACAACTTACCTCCCTGCAGCAAACAGCCTGATCAGCTTCAGCACAGCCTGATTTAGCATGAGCTAGATTGGCGGTTGGATCTGCTTCCCGGAATACCTCCAATCAGCTGTTCCTGATTGGGCAGATCGCCGCTGCCCATCAGCACCAGTGATGGCCATCAATGCTGCCACCTATTGCTCCCTCCACGCACCCCATTTTTGGCCTCTGTGCATCCCGTTTTCAGCCCATTCCAGGTGGAGATAGGCGGTGCAGCGATCCCCGCTGCCTAAAATGAGGCATGCAGGGGCCAAAAATGGGGCACGCAGAGGTGGTGATGGGGGCAGTGATCCCCACAGCCTGGAGCAACTGATCGGAGGTATTCCGGGAGGCCAATCCAACCGTCAATCAGCTGTTCATGCTAACTCAGGCTGTGCTGAAACTGGCCAGGCTGTTTGCTGCAAGGAGACAAATTGCTGGGAGGCAGAGGCAGATTTTTTTTTCTTGTTTTCCTTCCCAAAAGCTAGGTGCGTCTTATATACTGGAGTGTCTTATAGTCCGAAAACTACAATAATTTTCAGTTTCTGGAATATATATCTGAATTGTGACTGTATAACAAAATTGTGTTTATTTTGGAGTCTTGTTTCCTGCAGATTGCCATGGATTCTCTTCTTATGCAAGCAGTCTGTAATAAGGCCTTTTTTGTTTGAGATTTAATTACAGATAACAAAGCCAGCCTGATGTGATTTTTTTTTGAAAAATTTTATTTTTAAAACAAAACATAAAACAAATCCATCATCCATTACAAATACAAACAGTGTGTCAGTTGGTTACAAATCTTTTGTGCATCATTCTCCTATTCAAAATTTACTAATTATCTAGTTTCTCATATTGTCAAACAAATCAACATCCCCATTTATCATTTATTTAACTATTGCATTGTTGCTTCAAAAAGTTTATTTTCTAATATTATATTTATAGCATTCATATTTCATTTCCATGTTTTATTATCTAACCATTGATAAAATAAGTCCCATATCTTGTAATATTGTTTATCTTCTTGTTCTCTAATTTCAAATGTCAATTTACTCATTTCAGCACATTCCATGATTTTCTTAATAATTTCACCTTGCATTGGTATTTTTTCATTTTTCCAGTTTTTAGCAAATACAATTCTAGCAGCTGTTAAAACATTCACAATCAAATATCTCACTTTTCTATTGTATGTTTCTGGCACAATCTCTAATAAAAAAATCTCTGGCTTAAAGTTTATGTGTTTTTTGTCATTTTTTCCTACCATTTGTGGATTTTAGTCCAATATCTTTTCGCTTCCACATATGTCCGCCACATATGGTAATATGAGCCCAGTATCTGATGACATTTCCAACACTTCTGAGATTTGTTCTTGAACATTCTTGCTATTCTTGTCAGGGGTAGATGCCACCAGTAAAACATCAAATACAAACTCTCCTTATATGCTGTTGACATTATCATTTTATAATTTTGCATCCACAATCTTTGCCATTTCTCTAAATCAATACCATAACCAAAATTTTCCCCCCATGCAATCAGTGTTTCCTTAACTTGTTCTTCCAATTTTACTTCTAACAAGTAACCATACAATTTTTTAATTACCGTATATACTCGAGTATAAGCCAACCCGAATATAAGCTGATACCCCCAATTTTACCACAAAAACTGGGAAAACTTAGTGACTTGAGTATAAGCCGGGGGTGGGAAATGCAGCGGCTACTGGTAAATTTCAAAATAAAAAAAG
>WNWU01008101.1:0-13259 GCA_012654045.1 Ptyas mucosa | reverse complement strand
AACAATAATTTTTTAATTAATAATCAAACCTCTTATATCAATACATAATAACAAATCAACTGAGAACATCATTTAAGAACTTTATCAATCATTTAAATTCTTCATACTAGATTGAACCAATTGCTAATCTTCTTGTCTTCACATCTTCCAACAGCATATAAGATATCTTCATTTACGTCTACCCACCTAAATAAAAATTGCTTCTGTATATAAAAAAAAAGCCCCCCGAGTGACTTTGTAATTGTAATTATATTTGAAATGATATCCATCAAATCCAGTCAAAAATTAGATTAATAAATTCGTCAGACATATTAGGGAGACCACCAGATCAACTGCAGGTGGCAATTCTTTAAAGACTTCAATCTCACTTCCATCAACTTGAACAGTTGTAACAAAGGAATTTTGCAAAATATCATTTCTTATTCTTCTATCTGTGAAGTATATCACCACATCTCTAGGCAGTTGCCTTTGTACCGCCACACGAGAATTAACTCTGTACGCCTTGTCAATCTTACACAGAACCACACCTGGTTCTACCTTCAACAAAACTGCTAAAGCCTCTGCACAAATTTTCCTAAGATCTTCCCTGCTGTTCTCTTTTACACCTCTCAGTCTGATAGCATATTCCATTGATCGAAATTGCATCATAGTAATCTCATTTTGCATTTTTTGTGTAATTTCTTCAATTTCAACCATTCTTGAATCAGAGGCTCTAAATTTAGTCTCCATCTCTGAGGCAAGATTATCCACTTTTTTGTCAATCTGCAACACTACCTCAGACAGGCCTTTAGCCACTGTTTGAATATCTTGTTTAACTGCTTCATATTTCTCTTGAACAATTCCTTTGACCTCCTGCTCTGATCTTTGAATTTCTTTAATAATACGGTCATAATGGCTTTCTTCCTTTGTTTGAGTTTGCAGCTGCGCTGTTTGAGGCTGCTTCTGCTTATGAGTGGGGGAATCCCCCCCTGCTTGCTTTGTTGCCATTTTGCCTCTTACAGATCTTCCTTTTCCACAAATTCTAACAACTTTTCCCAAAAGGTTCTCCAGATTCAATCAGGTCTAAAACAATCAATTGCTGCTTCTTTTTTCTATTTTATTTTATTTTTTGCTACTTTTCTTTTCCTTCCAGCCGGATTTGTTACTGTTAAAATGTAGCCAGATACACAGTTCAAATTACTTTCGCTTTCAGCTGCTCTCCGCTAAAAGCAAGCGCCATTTTTCCCCCCCTTTCCTTTTCAGTTCCAAGTTGCTTTAATCCTCCAAATATTTCAGAAAAAAACTTTAAATACTTGCAATTTGACAGGAAGTCCAAAACTTTCTCTTTTATTGTTTGGTGGTAAAAATGCTGCCGCGCTATCTTGCTCTGCGGTTTGCAGAGTTTCCCAGCCGTCCGGAGCTTCAGCGACTTGGATAGGGAGTCCCACCCTGTTAACTCCCCAGAAACGAAAAAAAAAACCGCTCTGGGGGTCTCACAGGGGACTCTACCTTCTGCCACCGGCTCTCCTCACGACGTCCTCTTGGCTCGGAGTTTTTCGAGCCGTTTCTAGTCTCCGAAACGGCTCTTTACAGGCAGCTGGGCTGGCGGTCTTCAAAGGACCGTCAGCGATGGTCTGCGGCAACACCGGAAGTCAGTGTCTGTTAAGTTTCTTGATATGTAAGCACACGGCATTAGTTTGTTTTGGGTGTTTCTTTGCAGTAGAACAGCAGCCACCGTCACATCACTTGCATCTGCCTGAACCACAAATGGCTTATTTAGGTCAGGGTGCTGGAGGATTGGCTCCATTGTGAATAGGCATTTTAATTGTTCAAAGTATTTTTGACAGTTCATTGTCCAAGCTAGGGGTTGGCTAGGTTTTGCCTTGGTGGGAGACAGACCGTTTTTTAGCAATTCTGTCAAGGGGAGAGCAACCTCAACGAAGGAGGGGATGAATTGTATGTAAAAGTTTGCAAACCCCAGGAAGCTTTGAAGTTGCTTACGAGTTTGTGGGGGTTGCCAGTCCAGCACTGCCTTCACCTTCCCCAGGTCCATTTCGATTCCTTGATTTGGCACCCTGTATCCCAGGTAGTCCAAGGACTCTTTATGGAACTCACATTTCGACAGCTTTACATAGAGTTTGGCCACTAGGAGCTTTTTGAGCACTTGTCTGACTAATTTGACATGTTCTTCCATATTTTCGCTGAATATAAGAATGTCATCAAGGTAAACAAGGACCCCCTTATACAGGTGCTCATGCAAAACTTCGTTGATCAGTTGCATGAAGACTGTGGGGGGCCCTTGGAGTCCAAAAGGCATGACCCGGAATTGGAAGCTGCCCAGGGGGCAGTTAAAAGCCGTCTTCCATTCGTCTCCCTCTTTTATGCGAACCTGGTAGTAGGCTTCCCTTAAGATCTAGCTTGGTGAAAATCTTGCGTTTCAACAAGTGGTTCACCAAGCCATTCATTAGTGGTAGGGGGTAGGTATTTTATATGCAAATGGCATTGACCCCCTTATAGTCCACACATAATCTCATCCCACCATCTTTCTTTTCTTTAAACAATACGGGGGCGGCCACCCTGGATTTCGCAGGCTCGATGAACCCTCTGGCTAGGTTGGTGTCAATGTACTTCCTCAGCTCGGTCATTTCAGCAGGTGTCATGAAGTACATCCTGGGTTTTGGCAATTTGGCTCCCAGTTCTAATTCAATGGCGCAATCTGTGGCCCGATGAGGGGGGAGGAAGTTACATTCCTCCTCACTGAACGCTTCGGCTAAGTCTGTATATACGTTAGGAATCTGGGGTTCACCTGGAGGCCTCTCTGAACAAGCCACTACTGGTTCTGGCAGCTGGCCTTTATGGGTAGGCTGCACTTTGGGAGGAGGGGCAGGGGGTAATGGGCCAACCCCTATTCTGATTTTTCGGTATCCATCTTCCCATTTGATGGTGGGGGTCCATTTGTCTAGCCAAGCCAGGCCCAGTATGACAGATTCTGACATTTTTGGGGTTACTCTAAATCGTATAAGTTCATGATGTTTCCCAATTTCTAATCTAACCAGTTCTGTAATATGGGTGGTGGGGACTTCCGGCGGTGACGTAGAGTCGTGGCGGCACAGGAGAGAAGCGCTCTCTTTCTGATGCCGGTTTTCTGAGTTTTTGGTGCCTTTTTTGGTAAAGACCGATCCTGGAGAGATCGGGAATAAGGAGGGGAAACTTCGGGGGAGGCGAGGAGAGGTGCGATCTCCCGCCGTACCGAGAAGATCCCTCATTCCAGGCTTGGAAGAAGCCAGCCGGTGCGACGAGCACAGCTGGCCCAGAGGCTTGACAAGCCGATTGAGATCATTGGGAGCGGAGGAGTGAGTACAGTGCGAGATTTCCGAGGGTGAGCAGACAGCGAGAGTCAAAAATCCGGGCGATTTGGCGCAAAACTGAGGAGGAAATATTTTTCCGGAGGGGTAGCACGAAAAGAGAAGAACTCAGAGCGTAAAGGTGGCGGCAACTGAAGAGGTGAGCAGAAAGGAAGAGGACGGAACATAACCAGTGGAGAAAGAATAAAAGACACTAAAATAACGAAAAACGAAGGCGAGGAGAAGTGGATTTAAATCATAGAGACTTAAAGAAAAACTGATCCCCAATTTTCAACAAGTGGAAGTCCAATTAGACATCTGGTGCAGCCGGTATCTATTATTGCTTGCAGTTCTGCTTGCTTGCCTGTTTCTGGCACCACCAGTTTCACTTTAATTGAAAAGGGGGGCATGGGTGCACTCATCATCGGGTCTTCATCTTCGCTAGCCTCCTCGGGAGGGGCTTCTTTGGCCGGAGGTTCCTCGCTCTCTTCAGTGGAGAGGGGAACCTCTATGGCCTGTCTGGTGAATTGGCTGGTGTCTGGGGCCTTTCTTGGAGCCCTCCTGCCTCGTGCAGCTGTGGCAGGACATTGCTGTGGAACTGGGGCAGGGGCCAGGCACTCAGAAGCTCGATGTCCCGGTTGTCCACACCAATAGCATTAAATTGCCCCTGCTGGTTGAGGGGGGGTGATTTCAGTAGGCTTTGAAAGGGGCCGTCTAGCTAACGCTCTCCGAGGCGGCTTCTCTGCTGGGGTTTTGCGGTGGGGGTGGATTTCTCTGTCTAGAGCTATGGACATGGTATATCAGTCGTGCAGCCGCTCAGGCAAACCCCCGGATCCCATCTTCGGGTTAGTATCAGCGTTCCAGAAAACCCCCACTCCGAGTAAAGACTCTGAAGCAAGCATTTTCCAAAGTTCTATTTACTAGAATAGGTAAACTGGCACATCTGGGAAAACCCAAATCTGAGAGGTCCAGATTTTCCCTCAGTAAATCAAAACCCCCAAAACCATCCCCTCACTCCTCAGTCGATCACATGCTCCAATCAACGTCCGTCCCATCTCGACTCAGCACTCCGACCACTCCTTCTCCAGATGCCGGATCGCCCTGACCTTGACCGACAGGAAGAATGCTATTATGTCTACAAACAACCCCTCTACTAAATCCCCCCTCCTACTTTCCCACACATGAGAAGGTGGCAGCATGGAAGCTTCTGGCCTAATATGGCTTCCAACGCTGACACCACGGGCCAGATCTAACCACGTTGCAGGCTGGATCTGGCTCGTGGGCCTTGTGTTTGACATGTCTGGACTAGACAGTCATTTGTCTGAAATGGTATAGGGCAGTGATGGCTAACCTTTTTGTCATCACGTGCTGAAAGTGGGGGGATTGCAGGGGGGGTTGCGCACATGTGCCCACACCCATAATGCAATACCCCACCGTGCGCCCCACCCCCGCACATGCGTACTTGATTCCTGTGCATGTCTTTTCACTTTTCACTAAGTTTAATCATGTGTGTCTCTGTGTGTGGTGGGGAGCGGAGCTCTTTCCAAGAAGAGATATGGCGATCACTGTGTATTTTCAGGGCAGCAATAAGACTCAGGAAGAGCTCCGCTACACTCTCTCTCTCTCTCTCATACATTTAAACTTAGTGAAAAGTGAAGAGACATGCACAGGGATCGAGAGGCTTTTGCTCTCTCTTCTTCCACACCCAGTGCTCTTAAGCCGGTTGCCATGAAAAGGAAACTGGTGTGCGTTCCTCCGCCCCCCCCCCCGTAAGCCCTCACTACCAGTAATAAGCTCTCTGTGCAGAAGAGGAGGAAGCTCCTCAGAATCCTGCCGTGTCTCAAAAATGCTGCTTCTGAGGAATTGAAACGTGCTGCTTCTGCTGGCTCTGCAAGTTATTTAGTTATTTAAATAATTAAATAATTATTTAATTATTTAATTCGGTTTTAATTCGTTTTTAAATTTTGTATTTATGTTTTTTATCTTTGCCTGTTCACCGCCCTGAGTCCCCTCGGGGAGAAGGGCGGTATATAAATCTAATAAAAAAAAAAAAGTTGGAGGGTCAGCTTGCCTGGCGCTCAAGCCTGGCTGGGGGAAGCGCTGCCTCCTACACCCCTCAAGCACAGCAGTGCTTGGGGAGCACTGTGCGCTGAAAGTGAAGCACAACCTCCTTTCTGGCTGCAGCGGAGTCAATGAGTCAAAAGAGGGCCAGGTTTGGGGGGGGCGGTGAGGGCTCTGTGAGCTGGGGGGGAGAGTGAGAGTAAAGGCAAGGAGCTGCGTGTTAACCCAGCAGGAGTGGGAAAGGTTTTGTGGGCATTACGCGCGGCTCCACCCTCTGCCTTCCTAGCCGGGCAATGGAGCAAACCGCGCACAGCTGGCAGCATGACTTTTGCTCGTCTTTTTCTGGGCACGGGGCTTCTGCTTGTAGGCACCAGCAGCAGTGTCGAGGCAGAAGCATGGGGGAGGCAGGCAATCCCGACACCCTGTGCGGGTGCTTGTTTGGCGCGGCCACAGGCAAGCTGAGAGATAGTGAGATGGAGTATTGTGGATGCCCCTCGGTTTCCCCTTTGGCGCGAGGGGACGCGCCACTCCCCCCTGCATGCGTGTGACCCCATGTGCATGTGTGCGCGTCTCCCACATGCGCCCCGCCCCCTGCTGCAGAGACCTGAAAATCAGCTGTCTGGCGGGAGGCACGTGCGCATGAGCACTGGAGCTGAGCTGGGTGATGGCTCGCGTGACCACAGAAAGGGCTCCGTGTGCCACCTGTGGCACACGTGCCATAGGTTCGCCATCATGGGTATAGGGCATTGATGGCTAACCTTTTTGCCATCGCGTGCCAGGAGAGGGGGGGGCGGGGGCGGGGGCGGGTCATGCGCGTACGTGCCCACACGCATGCACGCGCAACCCCCTCCCCCCCACTCCTGGCCCATGAGGGCCTGGTAGGCCCGTTTTTCTTTCTTACCTGGCTCCAGATCCTGTCTATTTATCTGGGAAGAGCGAAAAAAGCCTTTCCCACTCCCTTGGAGGCCCTACGGAGGCTGAAAGGGCCTATTTCCTGACTCCCGGTAGGACAGGAAGTGACGTTTTTTGCTGTCCCCAGCCTCCAGAACCTCTCTAGGAGACTCTAGGAGCCTCTCTAGGAATCTCTAGGAGCCTCTCTAGGAGTCTTTGGAGGCCAGGGACAGCAAAAAACATCACTTCCTGTCCTACCGGGAGTCAGGAAATGGGCCCTTTCAGCCTCCGTAGGGCCTCCAAGGGAGTGGAAAAGGCTGTTTTCGCCCTTCCCAGATAAATAGGCAGGATCTGGAGCCAGGTAAGAAAGAAAAACGGGCCTTCCCCACCCCCCCAGTCCCTCCAGATGCAGGAAACAGCCTGTTTCCCTACTTCTGGTGGGCCCAGAAGGCCTGAAAATCAGCTGAGCTGGCGTGCCCACTAATATGGCTCAGCGTGCCACCTGTGGCACGCGTGCCATAGGTTCGCCATCACGGGTATAGGGTGTCCTGCTTGAGCAGGGATTGGACTAGAAGACCTCCAAGGTCCCTTGCAGCCCTATTCTGATTGATTGGATCGAGTGGGGGAGGGAGCTGTTCCTTGTCGGTGGTGGTCTGGAGCATGTCATCTCTGCTGGCTCTCTGTAGCTGCTCCGGTCCTGCAGGTGGCTTTCTGTCAGGTCGGCTGCCCCCCCTGCCAGATGGCCCTGTTACTGCCTTGTCCTCAGTCCCTGGACTCTCCACTCATTCGGAGAGGACCGTGTCCTCCCCATCAGATGGTCCTCCTTCCAACTCCTCCTCTGAACCAGGATCCGACAGAGCCAACACAGGGGGAGGCGGGAGACTCACCTACGATGGGCCTTCCACATCTGGCCTTCAATTCCCAGGAAGGGGAGGGGAGGGAACTTCTAATAATGTTTGTGTGTTACAGCAACCACCACCTGGATCACCAGCTCCTGCAGAGCAGTGGGAGGAGGATTCCTTTGAGACGGCCTCCTTTCCTCCATTGCCAAGTTCCCATGAGAACTCAGACTTTGAAGACAAAATGCTGGAAGGGGAAAGCAGCATAGTGGTCCCCCATGGAAGAGGAGGTGGGCCAAGATGGAGGGATGGCTGATGTAGGAGATGACCAGGGTGAGTCTGAGGGAGGGGTCAAACACATCATAAGTCACAAGTCCCTGCACGCCTGCAAGATATCTAAGTCCAGCCCACCTTGAAGGGTCTATGACAACTCACAGCGGCCAGGTGGGCATGGCTGGGTAGGTGTGGCTGGGTGGTCACAGCTGTGCTGCTACGACTAGGTGGGTGTGGGCGGGTGGGCATGGGCTGCTCAATGCCGCTTACTTGATGTGGCTGACTCAGTACAGCCAGGTGGGAGTGGCTGGGTATGTGTGGCCAGGTAGGTGCAGCCAACTCAGTCCCACTGAGTTGGGATGGTTGGGTCAGCACAGAACAAGTCACACTGGCTAACTTCATGTGGGGACAACTCGGTGCCCCACAAGCTCCTCGCCTCCCCAAACTGCCGGCAACCAAGCGTGTGCACACACACACAAATTCAAGAGGCCACCATGCAACTTGGGAAAATAAGTAGTTTACCTTGAAAAAAAATCAACATTCACATGTTAATATGCATTTTTTGTATTCCATGGCAGGATTCTCTCCTTTCTTCACACTCTTATTCTATTTTTACTACTTAATATTCATTTACCTCTTGTAAATATATACAATTTTAAATTAACTTTCATTTTAATTGCAAACATGTAAGAAAACACCTCAAACTATAGCTCTTAACTACAAAACAGTAGCTTAATGGTTTATGAACTGGGCTTAGATTTGTTAGATCTCTGGTCATGGGGGATGTGTTCTGCTGCCACCCCCACCCCCTTTAATAGCTGGAGGATCACAGTCTCAATTGTTATCTGTAAAAGAGATCAGATTCCTAGGTATTCTGAAAATGCATATTGCCTGCTCTCAAATGCTAGGACACCTGTCTAAGTCTATCTAGTATTCTTTGTCACTGCGTTTTTTAATTTGCCAGCTGTGTTTTTTGAACTGTAACACTTTCCGTAGATGCTCAGAATTCTTATCTTTAAGCTAACTGCACAGGTCTGCATTCCTTATTCTTCTCCTATCTTCTTTTGTTCTTCTGCCAAGAGGTCCAGCAGGAACGCTGCCAAAATGTAACTAATTAGCCAGTAAGATGTTTTTTATTTTCTTTATAATAAAATGAGTTTCTTAGAATATATCTCAGACTTACTTTGCTTATTGAGTATGCTTCAAGGGAAATGCCACGATCCACCTCTAATTAAGTGCAACTAAGTTACCCCAGGAGGGGAACAGGGTTTGAATGCCACCCTGATATGTGGTAGCAGACGGACGGTTTAAATTATGGCTTTTTCCTTGCTAGTTACTTTAACTGATAAGCGTCCAGGCAATTATTTTTCGGCGACTGCGGAACGCTGATTATTTATTGCAAAGATGCCAAAGAAAAAGAAAACCAGATACAAAGCTAAAGACACAGATATCTCTGATATCTCTGATGGAGCAGTGGAAGGAACCACAAATAAGTTTTCAATTCTTCAAACACCGCTTGCTTCAGCAACCCGACTAGGAGAAGGAGCTGTGGGAGAAGAAACTGAAACTGATAAAATGCTCTCGCAGAGGCTTCAGGAACAATATGGAAAAGCTGCTTTTGAAGGCGACGAACGACTGAGGTCAGTGATATCTCCTTCTGTTTATGCATTTTCACAAAAAATTCCTGCAGAAGCCCAAAGATTTGAAAGGCTGGGTGCAAAGCCAAAGTTTTCACAAACCTCAGAGCATTTTTCCTCCCACACACAGAGAGAAAAGATTTGTTATTCTCCTCACAGCTCTAAGCAAGCCATTAAAAGTTATCGTGATCAAATAGAATTTCATAAACGTGAGCTATCCCAAGCAAAAATGGCTTTATCTATGTTTGAGCTAGATAAGAGAGAGTCTATTGTTCTTCAAATCCCTGACTCTGCCATCTTAGCTCCTTCTCCGAAGCCTAAGCCACACCCTCAAGGGGATATTGTGTCAGGCAAATCAGAACAGAGAGCTGTACTCACGTCACATTGGTCACAACAAGAAGTCCTCCCATATGCCACGCAAGCAGAAAGATTAACTGAGCAGTCTGAAACTAAAGCTGCAGCACCATCTGCTAGCTAAAGTAATTTACTACAGAGAGCCGACATGCATTGCAGATTGCAGGAACATTTACAAGTATTGAATCGGACTTTATCAAATATGTCCTTAATTCACTCAGATGTTCAGACTGCAATGCAACAAGTGTCTCCACAGGCACAATCTTCAGCACCCCCTGGTGGTGCTAGTGTCTTTTTAGATGGAGCACAACAATACTTAATGCAGTAAAGGCAAATGACTGCGCCTCCAGCAGGCCATGCTAATATTGCAGCTCAAATGCAACAGCAGCCACATTTTCAAGTGCCTGCACATGTGCCTCCAGCCATACAACCAGGACCAGCTCCTGGTCCACCTCCAGTGGCACAACCAAGGCCATTTTTTGGTCCACAGCAAGTATTTTTACCAGCACAGCCGGCACAGCCAGCATTTCAAATGTACATTCCCCAACAGGCATCTTCTATTGCTCCACTGGCTGGTGAGTCAAATTTAAAGATGTCAGGACAGAATTATAAAGCCTGGGTCAGTGAGGTTACACTATTGCTTCACAGAGAAGGCACCCACTGTATGATTTTTAATCCTCCTGCCCAGCCATGGACTCCTGCAATAAGAGACTTAGAGACTAAAGCTTGCACAACATTGTTGATGTCCGTGGACACTGAACTGCAGGTTACTTTTCCACCTGATGCAATAGCCCAACAAATTTGGGTCCAATTGGAAAATTGCTACAGGCCTATTTCAATTGAATCTTCATGTTTGCTCATGTCTCAGTTCCATGGTTCGAGATTGAAACCTGGTGAACAAATTGGAGGACATTTGACCAAACTGAAAGGAATGAGAACAGAATTGAGAGAAAGAGGCTATCTTATTGATGATATTCAAATGATCAGCATTATCATTAACTCATTGAATTATGAATGGAAAGATGCCATTACAAAAATTAACCAAGTGCCTATTGCTCAACGCACAGTGGACTATGTGTGCAGACTTTTAACTGAAGAAGAAGCACTCATGCTAGCCATGCCACATTTGAGAGGACCACCCACATCAAGAGCTCCAGCGAGGCGTCCCTTCCGAGGAAGGGCCTATGTTCCAAGGATGCCAACATGCTACATCTGCAATCGTGTGGGACATGCCACCCGGGATTGTCCCCAACGAGTTCCAGCTCCCGTCTCATACCAGCCCAGAGGAACAGACTCCAGAGGCAGAGGCAGAGGTGGAAGACAAGGTCGTCATGGTCCAAGGCGTGATCCACAAGCTCCACTTGCCACATTGGCTTTAACCAACGATCCACAACCTCTTCCAGAGTACGACAGACGGCTTTTGTGGACTTTGGACAGTGGTGCAGCATTGCATGTTACCTACAGAAAGGAACTTTTCACAGAGATGCATGAGCCTGAACCTGAACTACGTGAACTTTATTCTTTTTCCAATCATCCTTGTAAGGTCGTAGGAAAAGGAACTGTTTATGTTGAAGAGCTCGATACATTCATCCCTGATGTTTATTACATACCAACAGCAAATAGCAGTTTGCTTAGTCAGGCCCACTTGTCTAGAGTTTTAAAGTTCCAGGTTCACCACCTCGAGAAAGCAAGTTACATAGTTAAAAATGGAGATATTGTTGCTGAAACCATGTTGATTGGTGGTGTTTATTACTTAAAGCCAAAGCCTAAATCACAAACACAGGCAAGTATACAAACTCCAAAGGAGAGCACAGGCCCAGAGAGACAACCTGTTGCTACTCCAAAGGCTCCTAAAGCCAACAAAAAGAAAATTAGGAAACAGGTTGCTCAGAGCAAACCTGAAGTTCCTCATAAAACTGTCAATGTTGAAAATTGACTAACTGATAAACCTTTGCATTCCAGGTGTATCCACAAGTGGCATAGAACATTGGGGCATGCCAGTTTCTGTGTTCTTAGAAAAATGCCGGAGTTCGCAAAAGGTTTGGATCTAAAGGGGTGTAAGGTGTTTTTGGATTGTGCTGTCTGCAAGAAAGCCAAATCCAAAGCAGCGGCCATTCCCAAATGTGCTACACGCCTGTCAACACACATTTTTGATTTGGTACACACTGACATAGTTAGTCCTTTTCCGCCAACACTTGGTGGTAGAAAATATTTTCTAACAATTGTTGATAATTACTCTAGATATGGATATGTATATCCTATGAAAGAAAAATCTGAGACCTTTCAGATCTTTAAAGACTTTGCAGCCTTTGTTTCTACCCAACACCAAGTTTGCATCGCCAGAATCCAGAGTGATTGTGGTGCTGAATTCATGTCTCAGCGTTTCCAGGATTGGATGCGTAAGAATGGAATTATTCACCAGACTTCAGCTCCTTACACACCGGCTCATAACGGAGTTGTAGAATGACGACAAGGGGTCCTGCAAACCATGATGCGTTGTCTCCTAGAAGACGCCAACCTTAGTATGCCATACTGGGGTGAAGCTATCAAATATGCAAATTACATTGTCAACCGTACTTGGAGCAGTGTAATAAATCAGACTCCTTTCTTCATGATGTATGGTTACAAGCCCGATCTCAAAAACCTCCATATTTTTGGTTCATACGCTATGGTGAACATTCCCTTAGCTCAAAGAAGAAAAGGAGGTCCAGTAGTAAAGAGACTGAGATTTATGGGTATTGATGATAACTCGAAATGGAGCAAATTTATTGACTCCAGACATGTAATTGTGATTTCCCAATCTGCTAATTTTGTGGAAGATGTTGACTGGTCAAGGATTCATTCCAATGATCCTGGAGTTTATTTTCCTAGAGATGATGTTGTTGATGCTACGCAGCCTGATGCCCAAGATTCACAGGGAAAAGTTCCATCCACTAGTTCTTCTCAACCTGATGTTCCGTCTTCGCAAGCCGCGGATGCTGACGCTAGCAATGAATGTGAGGATGAGGACGAAGCAGAAGAAGAATGGACTGTTGTTCCAAGATGTTCCAAGAGGGCCACAAAAGAAATCCCTCCACAGCGATATTCATGGCAACTAACAAAAGCACTCTTGCCTTTGATTTGCAATGTTACACTTCCACCTGATACGTTCACACAAATCAAGCATCTTCCTGATTCAGAGCAAGAGAAGTGGTATGATGCAATGCAGGTTGAAATGGACAGTCTAAAGAAATTTAAGGTGTTTACACCTGCAAAACCTCCAGCAAATAAAAGAGTCATTGGTACTCGATGGGTCTACAGAATCAAAAAGAAGCCAAATGGTGAGTCTTTGTACAAGGCCAGACTTGTAGCTCAGGGTTTCGCTCAACATTATCTTGAGGACTACACAAATACCTACTCACCGACAGTCAGAACTGAGAGCGTAAAAATTGCTTTAGCAACTGCAACTATCCTTGGTTTAGAAGTTTTCCAGTTCGATGTTGACACGGCTTATCTACATGCTGACCTAGATGAAGAAATCTACGTGAGAGGTCCCCCAGGGTTCCGACAGCAAGAAGGGGATACCTGGTTTCTACAAAAAAGTCTTTATGGTCTGAAACAGTCTGGTTTAATGTGGTACTTATGTCTTACTGACAAACTAAATTCAATGGGCTTTATTAAGTCCAAAACTGATGAGTGCGTGTTCACAAAAAGATCTAACAATGCATATGAAATAGTTCTTGTTTATGTTGATGACATTGTTTATATTGGTCCAAATAAGCAGATGAGTGAAAGTTTTGCCAAAGCTTTGCAGAGATACTTCACATTGAAATCTTTAGGTCATGTTAGCACTTACTTAGGTGTTCAGATTGACAAAACACAGAAGGGGTTTAGTCTTTCAC
>WNWU01008095.1:0-18169 GCA_012654045.1 Ptyas mucosa | reverse complement strand
AACTTGCCTGCAGACGTTGTAAATGCTCCAACACTGGAAGTTTTTAAAAAGATGTTGGATAACCATTTGTCTGAAGTGGTTTACGGTTTCCTGCCAAAGCAGGGGGTTAGACCAGAAGACCTCCATGGTCCCTTCCCACTCTGTTATTCTCTTAATTAACGATTTATTTTAAAAATTACAAGCATATTAACCAATAAAGCAATGATTTTTTCAACTTCATAAGTTTACCATAAAAGGCTTGAAGAAAAATAAGCCCCCTGGAGAGGACTTTCTACCCACCAAACTATTGAGCAAATATTCTGAGTGGTGGGCCTCTCTTTTGGCAGGTCCCATTAAGACATACAAAACATACTTGCCATATCCAGTTGGGAGAAAGATGTCATTAGTACTTCCTATGTGTAAAAAAAAGGGCATAAAGAAGGACCATAGCAATCACATGCCCGTTAGTCTAATGGATACTAAATCATCATCAAAGAAGCTGACTTAGATCAAGAACACGAGTAAATTAAATAAATCTAACTATCAAGCATCCTTAGCCCTCATTACAAATGTTTATAAGGCCAAGGTTATCCTGATGCTCTTATATAGAACTGAGGTTTGGGGCTTAAATATCACTATTAGAAGACACTAATTCAGAGCATCTGAGAAGTATCTTGGAGGTGTCCCAAAGGTGTTTTTTCAACTGGATTTTCTGGTTTTTTCTTTGAAGATGTTTTATTTCTCATCCAACAAGCATCGTCAAGGAAAAAACCAGAAAGACCAGTTGCCTCTTGAAAAAACACACCTTTGGGACAACCATGAGCTGGGTGACTTAGAACCTCCATAGATATCTTGGAGTTGGGTGAAAGGACTTCAGCTCTGACCTGAGAGCTGAATTGGTGAGCTATACAATTTGTTGTTTGCCTAAAATCAAAGCATATAATTATTAGTGTAAATGTAAAGCTATGGAAACTGATTATTCTCTCAAATTTGTGTCTGTCAGAAGAGACAAAATTTCAAATAAGGATCGCTTGGATAGTAGAATTGACAAGTGATATTAGGAACTGTCTCTTGTACAGCTGTAGAAAAGCTCAAAAGGTTGCTGCACACAGAATCTGGGATATTGAAGCAGATAAAGATATACTGTAGATCAGTGGTGGGTTGCCCCCGGTTCGCACCGGTTCTATAGAACGGTAGTATAACCGGCGGGAGGCTCCACCCACTGACCCCGACATCATCAAAACGCTTCTGTGCATGTGCAGAAGAGTGAAGCGAGCACACAGATGTGACCCCGCTGTGAACCGGTAGTAAAGTTAAGTAGAACCCACCCCTGCTGTAGATATGCACAGTAAGGCTGGCCCATTGAAATGGATGAGCCACTATAAAAGTACTTTCCCAATTGGCAAGAATTTAAATACAGAAATGCCAAAATATTTTGAACAGTATTTACTTGAGCCAGATACGAACAGCTGGACACAATGGTTAAATGTGGCAGATTTAAACAAGTTTCTTATAATGTACATACCTGCATTTGCAGAGTCCATAGAAAGAAGACAAGAAATCTATTTGATTATCAAATATATAAGAAAGAGAAAGGTCGGTATCTTGGACCATATATTGGATGAATGACCTACTGGGAGGGGTGAAATGCTCCTGGTTTGAACTGGATCGCCTGATCCGGTAGCGATGGCGGCAGGTGGTTCGGAGAACCGGTAGCAAAAATCCCTGTGCCCCGGTTGAGTTAAGGTAACAACCAGGTCATCTGCGAATGCACGTAATTTATATTCCTGTTGCCTAATCTGAATTCCCTTTATTGTTTCTAAATCTCGTATATTATTCAGCAATATTTCCAGTGATAAAATAAATAATAATGGAGACAAAGGACATCCTTGCTGAGTACCTTTTTCTATTAAAAAGTTTTCGGTTAAGCCTCCATTAACTATTATTTGTGCTGTTTGTTTCTGGTATATTGCCTTTATTGATTGTGTAAAGGTATCTCCAAACTGCATTCTTTCAATTAAATTTAATAAAAACTGCCAATTGAGTCGATCAAATGCTTTTTCGGCGTCTAAAAATATTATACCGGCAGGGACCTGGTTGTTCCTTTCTAAATATTCCAAAACATTAACAATATGTCTTACATTGCTTTTCATCTGTCTGCTGCTTATAAAATCTGTTTGATCATGATGTATCATTTGCTGCATTACCTTCATTAATCTATTTGCCAACACCTTAGCAAATATCTTATAATCAGTATTTAACAATGAAATAGGCCTATAATTTTTTAGTTCTGTATGATCCTGACCTTCCTTTGGTATTAAAGATATAAAGGCTGCTTTCCAGGAGGGAGGAACCTTTCCTCCCTGTTGTATTGTATTAAATAATTCTTTCATTGGTTCAGCCATCTCTTCACACAAATTTTTATAGTAAACCACTGTCAGGCCATCAGTTCCTGGGGCCTTACCCAACTTTAAATCTTTAATTGCAGACATAATTTCCTCTAATGTAATTAATTGAGTTAACATATCCCTTTGATCTTGTAAAACTGGCTTAATGTTCTGCTTCTTAAGAAATCTATCTATATCCATATCCTGAATTTTATCTGCCTTATATAATTCTGAATAGTATTCTATAAACGACTTCTTGATTAATTCTTGCTGAAAGACCTCTTTTCCTTTATATTTAATTTTTTCAATTGTTCTTTGACTTTGTCTCTTTCTAAGCATATAAGCCATCTATTTTCCGGGTTTGTTAGCATTACAAAATGTATTATATTTAGCATACTGTAAATTAGTTGCAGTTTGATCTGCTATCAACATTTTAAATTGTTCTTTCAGCAACTTAATAACCTCCTTAACTTTGTTATCCCTTGGGTTTTTTTATCAAAAGTTGTTCATTTTCCTTAATTTGCTCTTCCAGCACCCTTCTTTTTTCCCCTTGCTTTTTTCTAAATTTATTATTCAGATAAATCAAAACACCCTGCATATAAGCCTTACTTGCATCCCACACCATTTCCATTGGGGTACCCTTTTGCATATTCATAATAAAATATTCTTTCAGAAACTTTTTACATTCGTTGATATTTTCCCCATATCTGAATAAATTTTCATTTACTCTCCAGGACCTCTTTGGTCCTTTGCAATAATCTATTTCTACCCATACAGGGCTGTGGTCTGTCAGTGTTCTTGGAAAAATCTTGGTTGTCTTCACCCTAGGGAAAAGATCGTTAGATATTAAAATAAAATCTATCCTTGAGAAGGATTGATGTCTATCTGAGAAGAAGGTAAAATCTTTATCTGTTGGGTTTCTATCTCTCCAGATGTCTTTCAACTCCCACTCCTCCATCAGATCAAAAAAAGATCTTGGCAAGTTAGCTCTTGAAGCAAAGCTTTGTTTCGATCCTAACTTGTCTTTTTTAACATTTATTACTCCATTCCAATATCCAAGCAAAATACATGTTTTGTAATTCCAATTAGTCATTTTTGAGTGTAAAAAACTGTAAAAAATCTCCTGTTGTTGATTGGGTGCATAAACCCCCACTATTAAAGTTTTTTCACCTTGGATCAAAACTTCAATTGCCAAGTATCTACCTTGTACATCTGCTTCAATTAGTTTAGCAATTAAATCCTTCTTCAGGTAGATGACTATACCATTTTTTTTGTTTGGTGATGCTGCAACATAATGCACACCCAATCTTGAATTTGTTAAATATTTTTGATCTTGTATTCTAATATGAGTCTCTTGCAAACATATTATATCATTCTTAAATTGCTTAAGGTACGTATATATTTTTCTTCTTTTTTGCGGAGAGTTTAAACCATTGACATTCCAAGATAGGAATCTAGTTCCCATGCTTAAATTTCTGAAGCCTCAGGAGCATTTGCTGGTTTTCCAACTCTAACCGACTTTTCGGTCTAGCTCCTCCCACTGCTTCCGTTTTGGCGAGTTCTCGACTTGGTAATTGCAGTTGTTGAATTTTTAACTCCTCCTTACAGTTTGAATTCTGTTATCCAATACAGCTGTAAGTTTGTCTTCTGTAGTACTCAATGCTCCTTGGATAACCTGCTGTATCATTTCAATTGTTAAAGTCTGTGTCTCCTGTACTTTAGGAACATGAGCAGGTGAACTTCCAGCACTGGATGTGCCTTTTGCTGGGACTGTTTTAACTGAGGGAATTTTTGTGGCCATCTTGGGGAGAGTTTATCTTTTCCCTCCTCCTTCTTTTATTTACTTTCTTTCTTTCTTCCTGTATTCTTTAAGTTCTCCTTTTAATTAAAAAGCAGCCAAATAGTCCAAATCTTTTCTTAAATTCCAACAAACAAGTCTTAGTAAAATCCTCCTTCTAACAAGTCTTTAACAAAAGAAAATTTTAAAAAATCATTTGAGGCTGTGCCAGTGCTCAGATCACTTTCACTTTCCCAGCCACTCAAGCCTCAATCACCATTTTGTTTCCAATTAATTTGTAACTTCCGAAGGAGGCAATCCACAAATAGAGAGAAGTTAAGTCAAATACTTGCAATTAAAGTCCTCCTGGCTGATCCCGTCTGCTTTTGTTGTTGAGAAAAAAATTTTTTTTTAAATGTAAAAAAAAAAAATCCCACAGATGCGGTCGTGGCTTGTGGCTCTGCAAAGGCAGAGACGTTTCCGGTCCGGAGCAATTGGCTGATTTCTGGGGAACTCAAACCTTCCGCCCCCACAGAAATCCTTCTGGGGGGCTTTGGCGAGTTCTACCCCCACCAGCCGGCTCTTGCCTTTCCCCTTTGCCCGGGGAAAGATTTTTCAAATCTCCCGAGTTGGACTGCTATTCGGGGGTTTTTACGGAGCCGCGAAGCGGGCGCTCTCATTCGGGCGCCGTCCAAGCTCGCAGAGCTGCCAGAAGTCCTCCAATCTGTTAAAATATTAATGGATATAATTAAAGAGTATGGATTAATATCTGTCTTTAAAATAAATGCAGCCAAAACAAAGATAATAGCTAAAAATATGACTGTTAAACAAAAACAAGAGATGGAAAATCAAACAGGATTTGAAGTAGTTAAAAAGGTTAAGTATTTAGGTATAAATATCCTGACAAGTAATTCAAAATTATACCATCACAATTATGAATTACTGTGGCAAAAGATGCAATTAGAGATCCAGAATTGGCGAAAGTTACAGTTGTCACTGCTAGGAAGGATAGCTGCCATAAAAATGAATCTTTTACCAAGGTTTTTGTTTCTTTTTCAAACAATACCAATACTTAAAACTGATAAAATAATGAAAGAATGGCAAAAAGGGATAAATACTTTTGTCTGGGCAGGGAAAAAACCTCGAGTTAAACAGAGAATAATGCAGGATTCTCGAGAAAGAGGAGGACTTAAAATGCCCAATTTAGGGCTATATTATGAGGCAGCTGTATTATCATTAGTTAGTGATTGGATTAATTTAACAGAGGATAGGATAATAAACGTTGAAGGGTATGGCCTGGTTTTTGGCTGGCATGCATATTTATTGTATGACAAAAAGGTAGACAATATCTTTAAAAGTCACATATTGAGAAGTTCCTTGTTACGTGTATGAAAAAAGTATAGTTATAAGTTAAATGATAAAATTTCGATTTGGGCAATACCCAGACATACAATTGAAAATATAAATATAGAACAAAAGCAAGATGGGACTTCTTATCAACAACTTTTGGATAAGGAAGGATATGGTTATCAATTAAAAACTATTCAGCAATTAAAAGAACAAGGAATAATTAAAACTTGGTTTCAATACAGCCAGTTACAGGCCAGATGGAAAGAGGACCAAAAAAAGGGTATTTTGCAGCATGAGGAGCACTTGATTAAGCAGATAAGAGACCAGAGCCAAATGCATATAAAAAGGTTATATAATGTATTATTGGAAATAGATTCTGAGACAGAATTAGTTAAGGACTGTATGATAAAATGGGCACAAAACATAGGGGAAACAATAACGTTGGATACATGGGAAACTATATGGGTTAGAAATGTAAATTTACACAGGCTCAAAATTTGAGAGAAAATTTTTATAAAATGTTTTATAGATGGCATTTAGATCCAAAAAAATTAGCTTGTATGTATCCGAATATTCAGCCCAAATGTTGGAGATGTGGAAGTCAGGATGCCACTTATTATCACATATGGTGGACTTGTAAAAAAATTAAGGCGTTCTGGATAAAAATTTGGTGGATAATTCAAAATATATTAAAGAAAAAGATTAAATTTACACCACAGTTTTTCTTGTTAGGTATTTTAATAGATTGTACTGGACTAGAAATAAAGTTGATTTTAAATTTAATAACAGCGGCAAGACTACTGGTGGCACAGTATTGGAAGAAACAAGAAATACCTACGATTCAAGAATGGACATTAAAAGTAGTGCATTTGGCAGAAATGGCTAAAATCTCCGCATATCTTAAAGATTATCCAAATGAAAGATACATAAAGGAGTGGAAAAGATGGATAGACTATATTCAAAACAAATACTGTAATAAGAAATTTCAATTAGCTTATGAATGAAATATTTTGTAGAAATTGTTATATTAAGTAGAATATTGTTGTTTTATTATTAGGAGTTAAAGATCAAGGTTAATAATGACTTATTATATTGTTAGCTAATTATAGCTTTGAGTTTGTACATGTAATACCCTGAGCTAATCCCGGGAAGTCAAGGGGGGGAGAGGGGAGAGATGGAAGGGGAGGGGGGAGGGGGGGAAGAGGGAGGGTAAAGGGAGGGATAGGGAGGGGGGAGGGGAGGGGGAAAATATTTTTGTATAATTTGTAAAACTTTTTAATAAAAAAAAAATACTTGTGCGCCCCCGCCCCCCACCATGCCCAGCTGAGCTGCATGATCATCAAAGGCTTTTTAAAATTATTTTTAAAAGCATTTTTTCTACAACCTCTTCCAACGAAAAAATGCTTTTAAAAGTTAAAAAAAAAAGTCTCTGATGATTGTGTGGCTCAGCTGGGATCTTCAGAGGGTTTTCAAAGCATGTTTTTCTGCAACCTCTTCACCAAAGAAGTGGTAAAAAAATGCTTTGAAAAGCCTCTGATGATCCCAGCTGATCATCAGAGGCTTTTTTTTACTTTTAAGAGCATTTTTTCATTGGAAGAGATTGTAGAAAAAATGCTTTGAAAAGTTAAAAAAAAAAGTTGGCCACACCCACCCTATCACATTAACCCCCACCACCACCAAGCCATGCCCACAGAACCGGTAGTAACAAATTTTACATTTCACCCCTGCCCACTGGGATACTTATATTGAAATAACATATATTCTGTGTGATAAGAATTTAAAAATTATGTATAATTTGGCCCTTTTATTGGGAAAAAAAACAGTTTCCTTGATATCTGCATATCTGAATTGGAATGTGGAAAACTGTAGTGGTGATATAGAAATACGATTTTCATTCTTTATTCTCATTCTTTTTTTCTTAATTTGTGTCTTTTATTCTATTTTTATATACAGTCCTGTTAATATTCTGTATTTTATATTCTGCAGCTCAACATGACCAAATTGTTAATCAGCAATAAACAATGCATGATAACTAAGTCAGATTTATTAATACCTAATTATTTTGGACTTGATCTTACTCCCAAATATAACACAGTATTCTTCATTGCTTTTTCAGATCAGTTATGTAACTTCTTCAGTGGTTCTTAGTGATAAAAGGGATTTCCCTTTTTTCCACCGGATGCTCCCCAAAGAAGGATTCCATTACCCAGGAATTGTGCAACTGCTCCTCCATTTTGGTTGGATCTTGACTGGTCTCTTTGCTTCAGACACAGAAGAGGGGGAGAATTTCATGAGGACTTTTACTCCTATGCTCATAAGGAATGGAATTTGTGTTGTCATATCACAATTCTCAACAACTAGACATACAGCATCCCTCAGGGATGCCATCTCTAAGTGGAGACAAGTCAATGTTTTTGTTCACTTCATAGAATTTGACTTCTCTTCTCTTCTTCCTTTCCGTTTAATATTTATCAGCTTGCCAGGACCCATTGAAGGGAAAATCTGGATCATGACATCCCTTGTAAAACTGAAAACCAAAAGGCTGTGGCTTTTCCCATATATCCATAGTTTTTGGAACTTTGATTTCAGGAATAAAGACAAGGCAAATGATGATGTCTTTGAACCCGTTCTCTTTGTACAACCTCAGTTTGAAGATCAGTCATTTCACTGTTCTTTTTCAAAGCAGCTTTTTTCTTTCAAGGGCCGGAGAAGATGCACCCAGAAAGTACCACTTGATTCCACAAAGAAATGGAACAGCATCCGGGTACTAAATGACCACCATGCCTACAGTATCATTAAGACCCTGGCCCACTCCTTGGATGTTGCGTATTCCACCATATCCAGGAGGAAAAGGAAGGAGTGCATAAAGTGCTTGGGTGTTCCAAAGCTGCAACCATGGCAGGTATGGGATCCTGAAAAGGATACATCAAATTTAGTTTCTTTAGTAGGAATCCAAAGGATAAGGATCCCAACCTCCTTATGAATGGATTTCGTCAATCTAATTGCTCATGGCACAATGTTCCAAAGCATTGGCACCAGGACAGATACATTATGATATTAAATACTGCTAACTGTCTTTGCATTCTTTTAGTGGGTCATTGAAGCCAATAATTGTCAATATATATTTATCACTTTGAAGTTAGTGTTAGCACTTGTTCTCTCCACTAAACACAATTGCAATTTCAGCAAGTATAGATAGCTAAACAACTATCACTAAGTGTTGTACCTTATGGTTCTTGAAGAATGTATCTTGTCATTTTACGTACACTGAAAGCATATGCACCAAAGACAATTCCTTGTGTGTCCAATCACACTTGGCCAATAAATAATTCTATTCTATTCTATTCTGTTCTGTTCTGTTCTGTTCTGTTCTGTTCTGTTCCGTTCCGTTCCGTTCCGGTCCAGTCCAGTCCATTCCATTCCATTCCATTCCATTCCATTCCATTCCATTCCATTCCATTCCATTCCATTCTATTATTTTATAGTTTAGTCTATTTTCTACTCTATTTTCTAGTCTATTTTCTTTTTTTAATTTTAAAACAAACTTTATTAAATTATCAAACACTTATAAAAACAATTAAAACTATAGTAAAATATTCATATACATAGATCATATCTTATATTTGACATTTCATTTCTATTGTTTTACATAACTATATATATTCTTCTCCTCTACACATTATATATTTCATAACCTTGTTCCACATTCATCCTCATGGCGGTGAAGTCATTGTTGGTATTTATATGAAATAAGCATGGAAATACACTACCAATTATCAGTTCTTAATTTGAAACTCACTATTAGAAAAATAAAATTTAATACACATCAAGATTATGTTTATACTTTACTAAATATATCTTTATCCACTTTCTTTTCGCTTAATCCAATCATACCACTTGTCCCATACCCTAAAATACTTTGAACTATCCTTATCCTTTAATTCCAGTGTTAGTTGATCTGATTCCACACATGCAGATATTTTTTGTATTATCTGTTGGTTGGTTGGCAAATGATCCGTCTTCCAAACTTGTGCGATTGCTATTCTGGCTGCCGTAATTATAAGATGTATCAAATATATCATTTCTTTTCTAATATTTTGTTTATATATTCCTAATAAAAAAGTCTCTGGGTCTAATTCTATTTCTTCTCCTATAATTTGTGATATCCAAGTTCTAATTTCCCTCCAGAATGCCTTGATTTTGGGACATAGCCACCATACGTGATAGAAAGTTCCTTGGGCCTGTTTACATTTCCAACATTTCGGGTCCAAATTAGGGTACATTTGTGCTAGTCTCGAGGGGGCTAGGGGCTAGGTGTCACCTATACCACATCTTATATTGATTTTCCTTAAAAGTTACTGATTTCGTTATTTTAATGTTGTTTTCCCAAATCCTTTCCCACTCTTCTAGTTGGATATTTTTACCTATGTTTCTAGTCCAGGCAATCATTTGTCCTTTGATTATATTCTCATTTAAGTCAATTTCTAATAAATATTTATATATTTTGGATATTAATTTCCCTTCATTCACTTCCAGAAGTTTATCTAGCCTATTAGGGTTTACATGAATTCCTCCTTCGTCCCTATCTTTCCTATACCTATTTTGTACTTGAAGGTAGGGCCACCAATCCAATTCTATTCCCACATCTCTGAGGTCCTGGCATGTTCTTAATAGTCCATTTAAATCTAGTAGGTCCCTATATCATATAATTCTATGAAGAGATATAGTATTGGGGTGCATAGACGCCTCCACTGTGGAAAGCCACCCGGGAACTTTCGTATAGCATTTTTTCTTTATTTCCAGCCAAATGTCAATTAATGCTCTTCTAATTATATGATTATTAAAGTGTTGGTATGTTTTGTTCCTGGTATTCCATAGGAAGGCGTGCCACCCCATCATTAAATCATGCCCTTCCAGTTTTAATAACCATTGATTGTCTAAATTAACCCACTCTTTTATCCATATCAGGCATGCTGCCTTATAATATTTCTCCCACGCCGGGAAACCAAAACCTCCTCTAAGTTTGTCATCCTGTAGTGTGGTCAGACTTATCCTGGTTTTTTTGCCCTCCCATTAAAATTTAGACGTAATTTTATTTAAATTAATAAAGAATTTTTTCTCCAGTTTCACTGGGATAGTTTGGAATAGGTAGAGGAGCCTCGGCAGGATGTTAATCTTCAGAGCCACTATCCTTCCTAAATATGAAAAATTTAAATTTCCCCATCTTTCTAAATCACTTTCAATTTGATGAATCATTCCATAGTAATTGTTTTTCTTTATGTTAATATTCTTATTTGTCAGGTTTATTCCTAAATATTTTATTTTCTTAACTACTTTTAGCACAGGTTGTTTCTCTAATTCCTCTATCTGTTTTGTTGTTAGGTTTTTGGTTAATATTTTAGTCTTATCCTTATTAATTTTCAAACCTGCAACTTTTCTGAATTTTTCAATTAATTTCATTAGATTGGGTTCTGTTGATAGTGGATCTTCTAAGAAGAACACAAGGTCGTCCACAAAAGCTTGGAACTTGTATTCTTCTCCTTTTATTTTAAGCCCCCTTACGTCCCCTTTTGCTCTAATTCTTCGGAGCAAGCTTTCTAGGGTTAATATAAATAATAGTGGTGAGAGAGGGCACCCTTGCCTTACTCCCCTACCTATTCCAAAAAAAAATGTTACTTCTCCATTAATTAGTATTCTTGCCTTTTGTTTAGTATAAATTGACGAAATTAATTCTCCAAATTTCTCACCGAATTTCATATTTTTAATTTGTTGGGTCATGAAGTTCCAATTGACTCGGTCGAATGCCTTCTGTGCGTCCAGAAAGATCAGGGCTACCCGTTTTTCCGGATGTTTTTTGTAATATTCAATTACATTCATAACTGTCCTTAAATTATTTTTAATTTGCCGGCCTGGTAGAAATCCGTTCTGATCTACGTGTATTGTCCGGTTTAGTATTATTTTAATTCTATTAGCCAATAAATTCATAAAAATTTTATAATCCGAATTTAATAACGAAATCGGTCTATAATTTTTAATCTGGGTG
The DNA here is from genome assembly GCA_012654045.1 of Ptyas mucosa. Lineage (NCBI taxonomy): Eukaryota > Metazoa > Chordata > Lepidosauria > Squamata > Colubridae > Ptyas > Ptyas mucosa. Next base: position 6,633 of record WNWU01008095.1, on the reverse strand, counting down.
GTGTCTGCCTCTTCTTTTGGAATCAATGAAATATAAGCTTCTCTCCAAGTATCTGGTATTTTTGCTTCTTTTAAAGCCTCATTGTAAACTTCCAAGAGGATTGGGTTCAAAATTTCACCTAAACTTTTATATAATTCTACTGGGATCCCGCCCGTTCCTGGTGTCTTATTATTTTTCTGTCCTTTAATTACCTCCTGCAGTTCTTCTTTGGTAATCACTCTGTTTAACATCTCTCTATCCTCTTCCATAATTACTGGGAACCCTTCTTCTTCCAAATATTGTTTTATTTTCCCATTTGATACTTCCTCTTGGCTATATAGTTGCTGGAAGTATTGAATTGCTATCTCTTTTTTCCTCTCAGTGCCATTTTGTAGATTGCCCTGTTTATCTTGTAATTGGTGTATAGTCCTTTTCTCTTTTTCTCTCCTTAATTTGTAGGCCATCCATCTCCCTGGCTTATTCGCCTGCTCGAAATAGTTTTGTTTTATATATTTCAAAGAGTTAATAGTCTTTTCCTGGTCAAGCAGATTCAATTTGTGTTTGGCTGTTATCCAATTAGTTTTTATTTTATTGTCTCCTGGATGGGTACCTAGATTTTCTTCCCATTTTTAAAATTTCATCTTGTATGTTATTATACTCCCTTTCCTTTCCTTTTTTCCTTTTACTATTATAAGCAATAGTTATACCCCTAATAAAGGCCTTTGTGGTGTTCCATAAATTCTGTAGGGATGTCTGGTCTTTATTGTTATCTTTGAAAAACCATTTAAGTTCCTTTTCTAATTTTCCAATATATTCCTTCTCTTTAATTATCTGTACGTTCATCATCCATCTGCCTTTTTTTTGTACTTGCCCTTTCCATTCTATTGATACTGGGTTATGGTCCACTCATTTATTCCGATAACTACTGCTTCAACTTCTTGGGCTAAGATCTTAGAGATCCATATCATATCGATCCTTGGCCAGGACTTGTGTGGGCTAGAATAATAGGTAAATTTCTGCCCCTTTGGATTCTGGAACCTCCAAATATCTATCAAATTTAGTTCTTCTGTTAGATTGAAAAATGTGTTAGGTAGTAGATTTCTCTTCTTTTTGTTATTTTGATTGCTTTTATAGTCTTTTTTCAAATCCGCTATTGCATTCAAATCCCCCAGTAAGCAAAAAGACTCGATATTTTGTTCAATTATTTTCCCATGTACTTTTTGAAAAAATTCTTTTTGAGCATTACTTGGTGCATATCATACTACCAACAATATTTTTCTATTCTTAATATTTATTTCTATTAACAAATTTTTTCCATCCAAATCAACATATATCAATTTACTTTCTACCTTCTCTTTTACATACACTACTATTCTTCTTTTTTTTTTCCCTCAGCCAAGGATGTATATACATTTCCTAACTTTTTACATTGCAAGTACTTTTCATCCTGCTTTCTTATATGTATTTCTTGTATGCATATTATATCTAATTTTTGTCTGATTAATTTCTTGAATATCTGATGTCTTTAAACTGTTGAATTTAGTCCATTAACATTTAATGAAATATTTTTTACATTTGAATCCATAGTCTAATCTAACTGGATTTCCTATTACTTCTTGTCTTTCTTCTTCGCTTCATTCATTGCTCTCATTGTTACTCCTTCTTCTTCTAATTTTTCACTTTCTTCCCGTGTCTCCTTTCTACTATTTCTCCCCTCAAAAGGTCGATCTTGCTGTTCTGCAGCTTGTCTAAGTCTATTTCTCCCTTCCATTTCTTTTCTTCTGCCGTTGGTTCTTTCTGCCTCAATCACTTGGTCATGTAAGGTTTGTGCTTTTTCTATGGTCTCCACCTTTATCTTTTTCCTTGCCACATTACCAGCATCCCTTCTGGTATAATCCATCTGAACAGAATTTACTTTTTATTTAATATCGATGTAAGAAATCCATACTCTCTCCTCCATTCTCTAATACGTCTCGGAATCTGTTTCAAAGTAATTATTTCTTTTTGTCTGTAATATATCGATTCATCTTTTGTTATTTTGTAAACTGTGTGTCTCACTTTCTTTCTTGCAAACCTTACGTGGACCTCTCGGGGGAGTTTATGTTGTGTGGCATAGTTGGTGTCATGCAATATACCTCTTTGAGTTCTTTCAATATTTCATCTTTATCCCATTGTAAAACGTTTACAAGTATTTCTGCCATTACTTCATATAAATCTTCATCTCTCCTTTAATATTTTGGAACCTCAGATAAAACTCTGCTTTTTCCATTTCAAGTCGAGCCACCGTGCTTTCCAATTCTTTATTAAGAAAATTCATTTTTCCATCTAACAATTCTATTTTCTCCTCTACCTATTCTGTTTTCCCTTGTTTCTATCACTGTTATCTGTTGTTCGTTCTTTAGGATCAGTTCTTCTAGTCTATTTTCTAATCTAGTCTAGTCTAGTTAGTCTAGTCTAGTCTAGTCTAAGGAAGAGTCAGTGTGAAAAAACCACATAGGATAAGAAAATTACGTTTCTACTTTTAAAATTCCTGCATGTTTCCATTTTAGTTCCATATGTTTCTGGAGAAGAATGAGTTTTGCAATTTTTCCCAGTTTCAGCTGTACTTGGACCAAAATGGAGATGTAGCTGCAGATCTGGACATTGTGAGTTGGTTGGTTTTCTCCAAGAAGGATCCCATCAAAGAGAACCTTGGGAATTTTAAAAGACAGAGGCTTATTGTCAACCAAGATGCTCTTTCACGGCTAAAGTTGCTCAACAAGGTGGGTGGAAAGTTGCTGTGTTTTCTCTGCTTTCCAAAGCCCTAAGACCCAGTTCAACTGGGCTAAGTCTACTCACGAATGTGGTTGAACTTCATTGAGAATTCAATGTGTAGAGAAGAAACCTTACAGTTTGTTTAAGCAACTTGGGAGGCTCCGTACTATTGACCCAAATGCCCTTCAGATGCTATAACGGCAAACACTGTTCAATAGAATTAGGAATCACTATGTCCTGGGTGAGGAAAGTTCTGTAATCTGTGATGGTCTATCCCCGTGATGGTGAGCCTATGGCATGAGCTCAGCTCTGGTGCCCATCTGCGTGCTGGCCAACTGATTTTCAGGTCTTCTGGGCCTACCAGAAGTAGGGAAATAGGCTGTTTCCTGCCTCCGGAGGACCTCGGGGGTTGGTGGGGAAGGCCCATTTTCCTCTCTCCCCAGCCTCCAGAACCTTTCTAGGTGGGACCAGAAGTTGGCAAATGGGCACCCCAATCGAGGTTTTTCTTTGCCCTCCCCAGACTCCTAGAAAGGCTCTGGAGGCTGGGGACAGCAAAAAAAGGGGAGCGGGGGGGGAGTCATCACTGGTCTATCCCCACTGGGATAGGGCAATAGGCCTTCTGCTACTAAGAAAGTCCAAGGCTTTCAGTTCATATGAAATCGTATACATTGTTTTGATGTGAGAGTGTGCCCCAACTTAGAAAACTGAAGCAATGAAACAAGACTTTGATTGAAAACAAAGACCTTCTTGGTGTTAGAAGTAACGAGGAACAATTTTAAAGGAAATGCTACTTAAATTTGGCCTTTGACTTGTTAGAGGGCATTTCATCTGATAACCCTTGGATCAGTGGCAAAATCCAACTTTTTTTTACTACTGGCTCTGTGGGCATGGCTCAGTGGGCATGGTGTGGTTTGGTGGGTGTGGCTTGGTGGGCATGGCAGGGGACGGATACTTCAAAATCTCCATCCCTCACCACTACTGGGGGAAGGATATTGCAAAATCTCAAATCCTACCCCACTCTGGGGCCAGCCAGAGGTGGTATTTGCTGGTTCTCTGAACTACTCAAAATTTCTGCTACTGGTTTTCCAAACTGCTCAAAATTTCCACTACTGGTTCTCTAGAACCTGTCAGAACCTGCTGGATTTCAGACCTGCCTTGGATGCAATTGTTTATCTTGATTGTTAGCTACTTTAAGTCTCTCTCGGCCAAAAAGAGGCTCAAAATTTAACTACTTATGTGAGTTTCTCTTTCCATGCCACTTGATTTCAGCTAAATGCAGTTTTTCAAAAATAAAGGACTTTTTCTTAAATATCTGGTTAGGATTTAAAACTATCCCTTTTCCACACAGGACCCATATTCATGTCACATGTGCTTCAGAAAAAGATGTCTTAGCCTTTTTGAGGGAGACATTGTCATGACCTCCCCTCCATCTCATCTCACTACAGTGCTGCGAAATAAGAAATCAAATTAAGTCTTTTTTTGGCTAGAATGATAACCAGATAAATTTAGGAAACAAGCATACAAATTAACATCATTTTTAATACTGACAGCCTTAATTTGTAAGGAATTTTTCCTTTGCATTTTTACTGAGGGGAGGGTTTTAGATACTTTCAAAGTGGAGCGGCTTTGCAATGTTTTATATAGTCCAGAAGAAACCTGTCCTATGGGTCAGAAGTTTCTTCATCATAATTTTATTCTATTTTCATAAATATAATAGAATAAAAGTTTAACAATTGTTTTAGAATAAATTTTGTTCTAAAATTTAATATCAATAGATCATCAGACTTTAAAATCATGGTCATATAAATATGGAGGAATGGAAGTTAATAGAGCCACAAAGAGGAACTCACTGGTTGTAATTTATTTACTTTAAACTTCTATGATGCCCACCTCACAGAAGTGGCTCTAGATGCCTTATCTTTAAACAATTAAACTACTATATAAAACTTCAATTAATGTCTAAATATTTTCTCAGTTCCATCCATCCAGATTTTATTAAGTAGAAAAGTCATTTCTTGCAATGTAATCTACCAGAGTAAAAAGATAGGAACTAAATGAAGAAGATGTTAGTAATTCTATCTTCTATAACTGCCTGGAACTAGTCAGAAATTTTATATTTACATAAGTCAGGGGTCGGCAACCTTAAATACTCAAAGTCCTAACTGGAAGTCCTCTGTTCAATTCTGGAACCTACCGGAAGTCCGGTTCCCCCACTATAGAGTCTACTCCTAGCATGGCGTCCTTTTTCCTATGCCAACCAAAAGTCTGGTCCCCCTCACCATAGAGTCTCCTCATAGTGTGGCATCCTCTTTCCTCTACCTGACTGAAAGCACTCTCAATTTTCAAGCCAACCAGCGACAAGGAGCCACATCAGAGGGATGAAAGAGGCACATGTGGCTCCAGAGCAGCGGGTTGCTGACCCCTGACCTAAGTGAAGCCCAGGGATTACTGTCAAGGTTTCAACTAAAGGACCCAAGCAAAACAGGACTCCGAGGTTAAGTTCTTCCTCAAAGACCTTCTCTATTGGGTACATCATATCAGCATGATTAAGGGTAAAACCAACTCTAAATAATTCCTGTGATTTCAGGAAATCCCTCCCCAGGTGTCAAAGGTCATTGTTGGCCAGTTAGGTTAATCTGCGGGCTCTACTGGCACTCCTCCCCTACTTTTTCTGTTACCGGTAGAAATTACCTTGGTTCCCATGAGAAACTCTATATTGTGTCTAGTAAGGCATTCCAACCTCCTTCCCCCTCCCCCCTTTGTGTGGCAACTGAAGAACAGGAAAATGGCTTCTGCCAGGTTTGGTCGGAAGTTGACAATTACTTGGCTAATATTCATGTCTACATCCATTTTCTGTGGATGTTGAGTCCTCACACATTGTTTTATTCCTTAGCCTCTTCCTCAGTCCAAATGTGTGGAAAATTGTCATCCTGGATTTGTCAAGCGGGCTCGAGAAGGAGAGCCAGTTTGCTGCTATGACTGTGTTCCTTGTCCAGAGGGGACCATCTCCACTCAGGAAGGTGAGTGACACCAGAGGAAATGATACTGAATTTATCCACAGCATTGTGGTCAATGTGCATGTTAAAAGAGACACATCTAAGCTTGACTGTTTGGTTGTTCTTAATTTTCAACATTACGAGAGGAATAAAAATAATACCTTGAAGGATGGGTTAGGAAGAAATAGGAGGCCATGATGGATAGAGGTTATTTCTGCCAGAGGGAATATCTTTTCCAATTCTTAGTTTTGAGGTGTCTTTCCATGTTTACCTTTCTTAGGAACATCTAAGGTCTTTGAAACTTGAGAACTGATTTCAGGTCAGCTGCACTTTTTATCCAACTAACTTTACCTTACAATCCAAAAGATGCATCAATCAATCAATTTTTTTCCAAGATCATAAAGCCACATAAGCAGAAAGATCTGATCGGGATGGCTGATGGAGGGAGAGAGATTTGATTCAAGGGGTATGAGAAAACCCAGCATGCACTTTGCTCCCTCCCTCCCTCTCCATCCTAGTTAGTTTTACTTTAATTGAATTTTAAATTTGTGATCATTATTTGTTATTTTAATTGGATGTCTATAAGCCACCTTGAGTTGTCTCTGGTGAGATGGGTGGCATGCATATTACATACATACTGTACATACATACATACATACATACATATATAAGCAAAAAAGCAAGCAAGCAAGCAAGCAAGCAAGCAAGCAAGCAAGCAAGCAAGCAAGCGTGTGTTACCATTAAACTAAGAAAAGGCTCTTCTCCCAAGCATTGGGATAGAGTGAGGTCCGAGTATAATGAAAATGTGGGTGGCCTCAGAGAAGGGTAAGTTGTTGTACCTTATGATTCTTGACAAATGTATCTTTTCTTTTATGTACACTGAGAGCATATGCACCAAGACAAA
>WNWU01008092.1:0-12101 GCA_012654045.1 Ptyas mucosa | reverse complement strand
GAGGTCCGGACCATCCCCACCCTATTGGCCTTCCGAAAAGTGGTGAAGAACTGGCTTTTTCACCAGGCCTGGGGCCATTGATCTTGCACTTGTGATCTGGCGAGATCCGGCCATGAATGATGTGAATGAGTTTTTAATATTTTTAATGTTTTTAAATTTTTCAATGTCTTTTTATAATGATTTTTTAAATGTATTGTGAGCCACCCTGAGTCTTTGGAGAGGGGTGGCATATAAATTTAATTAATTAAATTAAATTAAATTCAAGTGTGGTTGTTTACAATTTGGCATGATGTGGCACCAGGATTGTTCCAAGGTATTATGGAACGGTTGCTTCAGGGCATTCCCAGGGTAGTACCCTATTTTGACAATGTCCTGGTGTCTGCTGAAAACAAGAAGGTCCTCCTCGACCATTTAAAACCTGTCCTAATGAGATTTAGGGAAGCTGGACTTAAAGTCAAGCAAGAGAAGTGTCAGTGGTGCCAAGAGTGGAATTCCTGAGCTACTTGATCAACAGTTCAGGGATTCACCCCACAAAAAATAAGATTGCAGCAATCAGAGATGATCCCACTTCCAAAAATAAAACTGAGTTGCAGGCATTCCTAGGCTTGCTGAATTTCTACAGTATGTTCTTGCCAGAGAAGGCAACTGTGGTGGAACCATTGCATAGGCTGCTGGGAAAGAAGGCTTCCTGGACCTGGGGTTGGGCTGAATCTGCTGCTTTTGCTGCTGTGAAGCAACTTTTGTCATTTGATAGCATGCTTGTCCACTATAGCGAGACCCTGCCCCTGGTGCTGACTTGTGACACCTCCCCATTCGGGGTTGGGGCAGTCCTCAGTCACCAGATGCCCAATGACAGCGAAGCACCTATTGCTACCTTGTCCACCTCTGAGCAGAACTACAGCCAGATGGACAGGGAAGTGCTGGCTGCAGTCACCGGTGTTCGGCAGTTTCACAACTATCTTTATGGGCATGACTTTGTGTTTGTCACTGACCATAAGCCACTCTTGGGCTTATTGGCCAGAGACCACCCAACTCCCTCAATATTGTCCCCTAGGATGACCCATTAGACTGTCTTTCTGGCAGCATACAGTTACTGGCTAGTCCACCAGCCCGGGAAGTCCCTGGGCCACGTGGATGCTCTCAGCAACTGCCCGCTACCCACCCTGGTGGAAGACACTGCTCCCATCTGTCTGGTTCTCCTTCTCGAGAACATTGTCAATGGGCCTATTACTGCAGCTGAAATTGCAAGGCTATCAGCTAAAGATATGGACTTGATGCAAATTATGAACTATGTCTGGCGGGATTGGCCAGGAGCACCCTGGAAGGGAAAATTGCAGCCTTATTATGTACACCATAATGAATTGTCTGTATTGAAAGAGTGCTTGTTGTGTGGAGAGGAGGTTGTTATACCCCCCAGATCAAGGCAAGAGGTGCTGGAAGTCTTACATGAGTGGCATCCTGGAATAGTCAGGATGAAAGCACTGGCTAGGAGCTATGTCTGATGGCCTAATATGGACCATGAAATAGTGGAATGGGTTGCCACCTGCACACCATGTCAGGAATCCAGACTGGCACCCCTCTCTGCCATGGCTAAAGAATGGGAAATCCCTAAGGCACCATAGTCCTGAGTGCATATCCATTTTGCAGGACCAGTAAAAGGCCAAACATTTTTAATCATGGTCGATGCATACTCAAAGTGTTTAGAGATATTTCTAATGTGTACAACCACTGCTGAGGCGGTCATCTGAGTCCTCTGGAGACTATTCACCACACATGGCCTTCCCAATGTATTGGTCTTGGACAATGGGCTTCAATTTACAGCTAACCCATTCGAACTATTCCTGGCCGAGCAGGGAATCTGGCACACCCTTGTCGCCCCCTTTCACCTGGCCAGTAACAGGCAGATTGAACAGATGGTGAGATCCACTAAGGAAAACTTGGCCTGCATGGCCCAGGGGATTGGCAAGCCCGGATTGATAAATTCTTATTAGTGCACATATCACCTCCAGCGCCACAATGAATAGAAGCCCTGCTAAATCCTTATGGGTAGGAGAATCCATTCTCAATTTTACACCCAAAGTTTACACCCAAATTACATTGCAGAAACACCTCCCAATTCAACAGGAAAAATCCGGTCATTTGACATCGGGGCTAAACAATATACCCACAGCTATGCTGTTGGTGCCCTTTGGATTCTAACTACTGTAGTAGAAATTTCTGGCCCTTGCTCTTATAAAGTTGAGTTGGAGGATGGGAGAATGTGGTGACAGCACTTGGATCAAATCCAAGGTCCTCTTGAAAACTCTCCACTAAGACAACCAGAGTTAGCTCAAACTGACAAGAAGCTGATCCTTATATACTCTGCCAATAAAATAAACAAATGTCTAACTATGACTCAAACCCGGTTGTACAGCGGAAACACCCACCTGAGTAACCATGACTCCAGCACAGACTTCCGGGAGGGTTGGGCCTAAAGACTCTGACCACGCCCCGTGAAGAAATCCAGACAATTGCTTTGGCAAATCCTGAACCAGCAACAGGTCCAACTGCTCAGGCCGATGCCCAGAAACCAACTGAGCTGTGCAGGTCAATTAGAATTCATCTGTGCCCCTATCTATGTGGCAACGTTTGTAAATAGTTAAATGATTGGACATTGTTTCATCTGGGAAGGGAGGGGTGTTGAATATTAAGTAGGAGGGAGCATAGGCTTCACTCAGGTCCACCAATCTGGCGCAAAAATATTCAAACCCCATTGGCTGACCTCTCTGACAGCTCCCTATAAAAGGGAGAGCAGTTAAACAAGCCAGTTGCTGGGTTGCATCGATCTACTAATGAAGAGGTGTTGTTACGATTTATATTTATATTGTTTCCTGATTGCTTATTTATAACCTATGACTATCATTAAGTGTTGTACCTTATGATTCTTGATTAATGTATCTTTTATTTTATGTACACTGAGAGCATATGCACCAAGACAAATTCTTTGTGTGTCTATTCACACTTGGCCAATAAAAATTCCATTCTATTCTATTACTGTGAGAGCTGTGTCCTGTCTCTTCCATCGCCCAATCTAACAATTTTAGTCTTTACTTTCTTTTTATTTATTTATTTATATCATATTAAAAAAGAAATTGGACATGGTACGACCATCCTGGCGTTATTTCCACCATACATACTAAAGTATAACACAAGTATCTTATACGCTCAGCATACCTTACTAATTATATACACATATTTGATCCCCTCTATACCCTTATATTTACATATATTACATCATCTTTTTGTCTACACATCTTAGTTATTTCCTGTTCTGACTTCCACTTCTCAAATCCAACCATTGGTAAAATATATTCCAAATCTCATAGTATACTGTCTCTCCTTTGTTTTTTACTTCTAGTGTCAATCTATCACAGTGATGGCTAACCTTTTTGCCATCGAGTGCCAAAAGCGGGGGGAGTGCAGAGGGGTCACGTGTGTGTGTACCCACACCCATAATTCTATGTGCCCTGCCCCCTGCACATGCGCGCATGACCCCTCACGCTCCCCCCACTTTTGGTACACAATGGCTCGGTGGGCCAGGAAGGCCAGTTATTCGCCCTCCCCAGGCTCCAGAGGCTTTCTAGGAGCTCGGGGAGGGCAAAAATGGCCCATTTCCTGACTTCCAGTGGGCCTGGAAGGCTCGAAAATCAGCTGGCTGGCACGTGCATGCACACTGGAACTGAACTAGGGCAATGCACGCATGCCCACAGATATGACTCCGCATGCCACCTGTGGTACGCATGCCATAGGTTCGCCATCATGGATCTATCACATTCTGCACAGTCTAATATTTTCGTTTCTTTTTTTTTTGTAAAAAGTTTTTATTGGTTAAAAATATACAGTATTATAGTTTACAATATGTTGAATTTTCAATATCTTTGTAAAAAGATATTTCAATTATTATTCTCTTTTTTAAGTTCTCACACAACAGACATTATTATGTTAAATCAAAACAAATAACCAGGTTGTATAAAAGTTATATAAACAGAAAAAAGCAAATAGCCAACGTGTTATACAAAATACAGTAAAAAGAGAGAGAGAAAAAAGATGTCAAGTAAAAGACATTAAATAATGAATTCCCCTCCTTTCTTCATTTCCTTGTTCTAGCTCTTAAAACCATGGTCTGGCCTCCCCCCTCCCCCAGGGCCGCCACAGCTCCGTCCGCCCCCGCTCCTTGATCATCTAATACTTCCCCCTCTTCGGCTCCTGTATCTTCTCCATCTAGGAAGGATTTATGTTGGTCAAAAAAAGCCTTAGCTTCCGCTACGTTATTAATTTTCTTCTTACTATCCTCCCAAAAAATCATCAAACCCTCCGGAATCAACCACCTAAAACCTACTCCCTTAAGGTACAGCTTGTTTGATAAAAAATAATATTTTCTCCTTGATTCTCGTACCTGTCTGGGAATCTGCTTCAGGATGGTGACCTCCTTGCCCCTGTACACCAGCGCCCCCAGTCTTTGTTTTCTCAATATCTCATCTCTCAGTTCCCTTCTTACAAATTTAATATGAACCTCTCTTGGTAAACTATGTAAAATTGCAAATTGTGAGTTTACTCTATACACCAAATCCACATCCCTTCCAATGGACTCCAAATCTCTTTCTAGAAATTCACCCAACATTTTAACCATCACTTCTCTCAAATTTTCTTGGTCAAATTGTTCCACGTTTTGAAACCTGAGAAAATAAGACATCTTATCCAATTGTAAAGTTAGCATTGCATTTCCTCTCCCTTCTTCCACCCTCTGGAGTGCCCTTACCTCCCCCTCCAGACCCCCCATCTTCTTCTTATTTTGCTCTGCCAGCTGTTGAACATCATTTAAATCTTTTTTCATAAGTGTCATTTCAGATTTAATTTCAGATAATCCTTTTTGCAAATCATCCAACTTGTCCAACTTCTGATCCAATTTCGCCAGTCTTTCCAAAAAATTTTCCATGTCAGCTGCTGCTGATTTATGACCCTTAGCCATCTTGCAGTAATAGAAGATGAGAAATCAAAAGACAAACCTCCAGAGAAGAAAGAGGGATTGACAGTCAGTGTAATTTTTCAAATATCCACCAGTGGGCACTCACAGGAGCAATGAGTCCGGAGTATAGAGTAGGTCAAACAGGAAGCCTTAGAGGAGAATGTTGTCTTCAATCATAAATAAAGAAGCAGGAAGTCGGACCGCCGCCATGGCTCACCACCGGGAAGAGAGGCCACCAGACCTCTCCAACAAATTCTGATACAGCCATCCTCAGAAGAAAAGTCAACAAAGTAAGGGGTTTCCTTCCATTTCTTTCCCCCTACTTGTCAGCCACGGCACCTTTCCAGCTACAAGGGGGGGGGAACTCCAACCCCCCCTCTCACCTCCAGGATGCCTGCTCAAGTCACCGGTGAATCAGCTCGGTCCGCTGTGCTTTGTAAATAAACGCCGGTCCCCTCAGGCGCTCTGGCGCCTCCGCGGCCTCAGAACAGGCCGCCGATCGCCTCCCACCCCCTCTGGAGCCTTGGGCATGCCAGCATCGGCCTCCCGGCCCCTGGATGTGAGGCAGGGGACCCCTGGCGAGCCGCCCTCAAACGGCAAACGCCCCAAAAAATGGGGCGTTTGGCCCAAAGGGCCTCCAGATGGGGGGGATCAGACACTGGGGCCAGAGCTAGCCCGATCAGTGTCCGTCGCCCGCGGGACCGGAAACCTAATATTTTCTTTATTATCTCCCTTTCTAGAGAAGAATATTCTCATTCTTCCACTGTTGGGCATATGTCATTCTCACTACCGTTATGATATGCAATATTATGTATGTTAACCCTTTACTGTAATCCTCTGTTATGATTTCTAATAAAAATATTTCTGGTTTGAATTCCAATCTGGATTTTTTCCAGCCACATCTGAATCTTTCACCAATACTCTTTTGCTTTTCTACATGTCCACCATATGTGGTAGTAGGTGCCCGGTGATTGGTCACATTTCCAACATTTCATGATAAATTTCTATACATTTTAGCTAATCTTGCTGGTGGTAAATGCAACCTATAAAACATTTTATATAAGTTTTCCCTGTATGATGTGGCCAGGGTTAATTTCCTATGCCTTTCCCACAATTTTCCCCACTTTTCCAGTTCAATATTATACCCCCAAAATTTTGCCCATACCACCATTGTCTCTTTAACTTGCTCTTCCTCCATTTTATAGTCCAGTAAATATTTATACATTGCTTTAATCATTTTCTCATCTGTCCCCAATAGAAGTTTGTGTAATATCTTTAAATCTCTATTAATACCACACATTTTCACATCTTTCATATCAGGATTGAATTTGTAAATTTACCCAACATTCCAGTTCTACCCCTTGTTCTTTTAATTGTAGTCTCATTTTTAATCCCCCTTTTATCAAGAATATCCTTATATCCCCAATTGATAAGATTTGGATGAACCAACACTTCTAGAGTAGAGAGCCAGATTGGTATTTTCATATAGTTCTGTTTTTTTATTTTATTCCATACTCCCAAGAGGGCCTGTTGTATATAATATCTTTGGAAATATTGGTGTGCCACTTGTCTTCCATACCAGAGGAATGCATGCCACCCTGCTTGAATATCATGACCTTCTAATATTAATAATCTCTTGTCCATTCTTTCACCCAGGTGATTGTTGCTGCTTGATAATATAATTCCCAGTCAGGCAAACTAAACCCTCCTCTTTCTTTGGACTCTTGGAGTAATTTCAATTTAATTCTTAACTTCTTCCCTTGCCATATAAATTTTGACACTATTTTATTCAAATTATCAAAATATTTTTTCTCTAATTTTATCAGTATGTTTTGAAATAGGAAGAGTAATTTGGGCAGAACATTCATTTTTATTGCCGCTATTCTGCCTATAAGGGAGAGTTGAATGGTCTTCCATCTCTCCAGATCTGTCTTTATTTAATTTATTAATTTAATATAATTGTCCTCCTTTATCGTTGTACACCTTGCCATCAAGTAAATCCCTAGGTACTTCACCTTTTTTGCTAATTGAATATTTGTTCCCTTAGTCAAATCATCTTTCTGTTTATTTGTCATGTTCTTGGCTATCGTTTTAGTTTTCTCCTTATTTAATTTTAGTCCAGCTACTTCTCCATATTCCTCCAATACCTCCATAAGTCTCAGGCCCAATTTCAGTGGCTCCTCTAAAATGAAGACTAAGTCATCTGCAAAAGCTTGCAATTTATAACTCTCTCTTTTAATTTTCAATCCTTTGATCTGCATATCTTTTTTTTTATTGAAAAAGTTTTACAAATACAAATTTTCCCCCTTTTCCCCCCCACCCTAACCCAGCATTATAAAATACATATAAAGACAATGTATAATTCCATCCCAACCCCACCCTAACCCTCCCCCTCCCCCCTCTTCCCTCCCCCCTCTTGACTTCCATTATATGCAATGCTAATATTCCCAAACAATATATATGTTATTCAACCTTCCATATTTTTTTTCTATATTTACTAACATAATCATCAATCCTTCTCAGCTAAAAGCGTCATAATATTTTCTAGTCTGATACTTATTCTGTACATACTCAATCCATAATTTCCATTCCTGTATATACTTCTCATGCGTCTGATCTTTTAAAAAAGCTGAAATCTTTGCCATTTCTGCAAATCCAGCCATCTTCTGAGTCCATTGGTCAACAGTCGGTAAGACATCACTCTTCCAATATTGGGCAATCAACAACCTAGCTGCTGTCACCATATACAAAATCAGTTTTGTTTCACCCAATGTGAAATCTTTAACTATACCCAATTAAAAAAATTGCGGAGAAAATTGTATTTTTTTCTTTAAAACATTTTGCATAACCCACCAAATTTTTATCCAAAAAGCCCTCACCTTTTTGCAAGTCCACCATATATGATAATATGTAGCATCTAAACAATCACATCTCCAACACTTTGGCTGCACATTAGGGTACATACAAGACAGTTTCTTGGGGTCTAAATGCCATCTATAAAACATTTTATAAAAATTTTCTCGTAAATTTTGTGACTGTGTAAATTTAACATTCTGAACCCATATTTTTTCCCATGTTTCCATCATAACTGGTTGAGAGAAATTTTGTGCCCATTTAATCATACAATCTTTAACTAACTCATTTTCTGAATCCCCTTCTAACAGAACATTATAAACTCTCTTAATATGCATTGGACCTGTCTGCTTAATCTGTTCAACCAATTCTACTTCATATTCCATTAAACCAGTTTGTTGATCTTTCCATCTCATCTGTAATTGATTGTACTGCAACCAAGTCAACGATTTCCCTTCTTCCAACAGCATATCCAAAGTCTTCAGTCGCCACCTGCCCTCTTCAAAGTAAAGTAACTCCTTGTATAAGAAACCCCCGAGTGACTTAATATTTGTATTCCACATGGTATCAGCAAGATCCAGCCAGAACGGAATCTTGTAATCCCAATTAATTCGGTGCTTCCTCCAGACTCTCAACAAGGCATTTCTAAGTAGATGACTATTGAACACTTTGTCCACTTTATTATCATAAAATAGACATGCATGCCATCCCCACACAAGGTCATGACTTTCTATGTTCAACAATTCAGTCTTAGTTTTCCCAAACCAATCACTTAATTGTATCAATGCAGTTGCTTCATAGTATAATCGAAGGTTTGGAAGTTTAAGACCACCTCTCTCGCGAGTATCTTGCATTATTTTCAGTTTGACTCTTGGTTTTTTATCATTCCAAATAAATTTATTCAGTCCTTTTTGCCATTCTAGCAATGGTTTATCTGATTTAAGCACCGGTATCATTTGAAATAAGAAGATAAGTCTAGGTAAAACATTCATCTTTACTGCTGATATTCTTCCAAGCAATGATAACTGCAGTTTCTTCCAATTTTGCATGTCTTTTTGTATCTTTTGCCACAAAACCTCATAGTTATTTTGAAACAGTTTAACATTTGAATCTGCAATTTGTACTCCTAAATATTTGACCTTTGAGACAATTTCAAAACCTGCCATTCTTTCCAGTTCCTTTTTTTTGCTCTCTGTCAAATTTTTGACAATCATTTTAGTTTTCTTCTGGTTCAGCCTAAAACCAGATACCATGCCATAATCTTCTATAATATCTTTCATCTGAATTATTGAATTCATAGGTTGTGATAGGGTAACAACCAGATCATCTGCAAATGCCTTAGTTCTATAGTCCCCTTGCCTTATGGCTATTCCAGTCAAAGAGTTCGAGTCCCGTATTGCATTAAGTAAGACTTCTAAAGTTAGAATAAATAATAGCGGGGATAATGGACAGCCTTGTCTGGTGCCTTTTTGTATATTGAAATTCGATGTTAGACATCCATTTATGATAAGTTGTGCATATTGCTCTTGATAAATTGCACCAATCGCTTGTATAAACCGCTCCCCCAAATCCATTTTTTCCAAAGTCTTAATTATAAAGTTCCAATTCACTCGATCAAAGGCTTTTTCCGTGTCCAAAAAAAACAGCACTGCAGAGATCTGTTTATTCTTATCTAGATAGTCCATTAAATCTATAACTTGCCTGACATTCTCCTTCATATATCTGCCTTCAATAAATCCTGCTTGGTCATGATGCATTACCTTTTGAATAACTGGCATCAGTCTGTTGGTTAATACTTTTGCAAAGATTTTATAGTCTGTGTTTAATAAAGATATTGGTCTGTAATTTTCTGGTTTCTTAAGACCTGATTCTTCTTTCGGAATCAATGAGACAAAAGCTGTTTTCCATGAGGAAGGTATCTTACCTCCTAATTGTATATTACAAAATAAATCTTTAAGATGCTCAATCATTTCTTCTTGTAGAGTTTTATAGTAAATTGCAGTTAAGCCATCCGTCCCTGGAGCTTTAGCTGTTTTTAATTGTTTTATAGCGAAACTGATCTCCTCAACTGTTATCAATTGTTCCAAACTTTTCTTTTGAGTCGTTGAGATTTTTGAAACTCTTTTATTTTCTAAATATTCATCTATAGCAATATTCTGTATATCATCTTTAGCATATAACTTAGTATAATATTCCAAAAAGGCTTTTTTAATTAGATCTTGTTGATAAACTTCTTTATCAGCATATTCAGTACTATCAATAATTCGTGTAGATGCTTGTTTCCTCAAAGTATACGCCAACCACCTGCCCGGTTTATTAGCATTGGTAAAGGTATTATGCTTTGCAAATTGTAAATTAGTTGCCGTTTGGTCTGCTATAAGCATTTGAAATTGATCCTTCAAGAGTTTTATGGTCATTTGCAATTTTCCATCTGTCGGTTTTTGTATCAGTTGTTGTTCTTTCTTTTTTATCCCAGATTCCAATTGTAATCTCTTCTTCTGCTGATTCTGTCTATGTTTAGAGTTCATTTGAATTAGTACTCCCTGCATATATGCTTTACCTGCATCCCAAACTGTTTCCATAGGGGTACCTTTGTTCAAGTTCAGTTTAAAAAAACTCCTTTAGGTGCTTTTTAAGTTCAATTATATTTTTTTCATATTTAAATAAATTCTCATTTAATCTCCAGGATCTTCTTTCTCTTTTGCCCATCTCAATTTCCATCCAGACCGGACTATGGTCAGTCAAAGTCCTAGGAAATATCTTTATTTTCTTTACTTTAGAAAGTAAGTTAGTAGTTAAAAGAAAAAAGTCTATCCTGGAAAAGGATTTATGCCTGTCTGAGTAAAAAGTAAAGTCCAATTCATTTGGGTTTCGAACTCTCCAAATATCTTTCAATTCCAAGTCCTCTTTCAGTTCGAAAAAAGCTTGTGGTAATTTATTCCCTATTTTGGCCGTAGTTTTTTTATCAACTCTAGGTTGAATTACTCCATTCCAATCGCCCATTATTATAATAGTTGAATAGTCCCAATCCAAAATTTTTAGATGAAGCAACTTATAAAAATTTTCCTGCTGCTGATTTGGAGCATATATTCCAACCAACAAAATTGGTCCATTATCTGTAATAATTTCAATTGCAACATATCTTCCATCTTTATCTACTTCTATAGTTTTAGCTACAAGTCTTTTATTTATATATATCACCACTCCATTCTTCTTTTCCAAATTTGAAGCAGCAAATTGCGTTCCCAATTTTGAATTTATCAAGTATTTCTGATCTTGCAATTTTATATGAGTCTCCTGTAAGCAAATAACATCATTGTGAAATTGTTTCAAATAATGAAACATCTTCCTTCTTTTTTGTGGAGAGTTCAATCCATTAACATTCCAAGACAAAAATTTAAGTGCCATTTGACCCTGTCTGAAGTTTTGAGAGCAATTGTTGAAGATTCTTTTCTACAGTAGTAATCTTCGGTTTAGCTCCTCCCATGACTTCAGCTTGTTGCTTATCTTTGGTTCTTTTTTCACGCTGTGGCTTAGAATATTCTTGCTGCTGTTCCTTCATTTGTTTAGACATCGCTCTAGTTATGCGTTGCTCTTCCATTTTGGATGTTGTCAATTCAAGAGCCATCGCCTCCTCTGTGATGGTTTTAGACATTTCTTCCAAAGGAGAAGCTTCAAATGGTGCAAAAGGGTCAACCACAACACCACCTACTGCTCCCATTGTCTCTCTTGCCTCCTTTTGCGACTGCCTTATTTTTGCTTCTGTTTCTTGATCAAGCTCAGCTTGTAGTTGAGCTTCCTTATCTATTGGTGAAGATGTACGTGGAGGAGGAGAGCCCGCTTTCAAAACGTTATAATAAAATTCTTCTGCTTTTTCAATAGTATTAAGTCGGTATCTCACTCCTCGCAGCCTCAATATTACACCTATCGGAGCATCCCACCTGAATTGTATATTCTGTCTTTTCAATTCTGCCACCAAAAATCCAAAATCCTTTCTATCTCTTAACATTTTGGGTGGTAATTCTTTAAAAACTCCAATCTCACTTCCATCAACTTGAACAGTTGTAACAAAGGAATTTTGCAAAATTTCATTTCTCATTCTTCTGTCTGTAAAATATATCATCACATCTCTAGGCAGTTGCCTTTGTACCGCCACATGAGAGTTAACTCTGTACACCTTGTCAATCTTGCACCGGACCACATCTGGTTCTACTTTCAACATAACTGCCAAAGCCTCTGCACA
>WNWU01008081.1:0-12663 GCA_012654045.1 Ptyas mucosa | reverse complement strand
GTTAATAATCCCCTGGAGCCAGCCTCGTGTAACCGCCCGGGAGGCCAACACCAACCAGGAGGGACACGGGTCCAATAAACATGTGGCAGCGCTAAGCCT
The DNA here is from genome assembly GCA_012654045.1 of Ptyas mucosa. Lineage (NCBI taxonomy): Eukaryota > Metazoa > Chordata > Lepidosauria > Squamata > Colubridae > Ptyas > Ptyas mucosa. The sequence continues at coordinate 12,564 of WNWU01008081.1, read as the reverse complement.
ACCCAGAATCCTGTCCACATCCTCGGGAGTCACAAGGTCAAACCCCTCCCAGATAACACTCTCAAGACCCACCTCCGTCACCCCATCTGAATCTACCCAATCGGAGTCCAAGCCTTCCCAAATCTGAGTGACTTTGTCATGCAGGAATTGCACAAAATCCTCAGCCCTACCCTGCAAGGGGTCTTCCCTCGCTCCCAGATGGAGAAGGGAGTGGGTCACCCTAAACAGGGCTGCTGGGCGGTTCTCTGCAGACGCAATAAGAGCGGAAAAATAGTTTGATTTTGCCGCCCTTATCGCCACTAGGTAGATCTTAATATGAGACCTCACCAGTGTTCGGTCAGATTCGGAGCGGCTGGCCCTCCAGTTGCTCTCCAGGTGTCTTTTCTGGCGCATCTCCCTCAGCTCCTTGGAGAACCAGGGAGCCACCTGGGATCGGCACCGGGTCAGAGGCCGCAAAGGCTTGAAGCGGTCCAAAGCTCCAGTGGCCGCCCTATCCCAGGCGGCCACCAGTTCTTCAGTCGAGTTGTGAGCCAGAGCCTCAGGGAATGGCCCAAGCTCCATCAGGAACCTATCCGGATCCATCAGGCACCTGGGGCAGAACCACCTTGTCGGCTCCACCTCCCTGCAGCGAGGTGTGGTGGTACGAAAGTCAAGTCGAAGGAGTGAGTGATCTGACCATGACAAGGGTTCAATAACTATACCCCCTATTTCTAGATCATTCAACCACTGACCTGAGACAAAACACAAGTCCAGAGTGTGTCCCCCCATGTGGGTAGGGCCATGAACTAACTGGGTCAGGTCCATGGCCGTCATGGAAGCCATGAACTCCCGAGCTGCCCCAGATGTTTCACCGACATGGCAGATTGAAATCCCCCATGACCATAAGTCTGGGGGTATCAACTGCCACCCCGGTTATCATGTTGAGTAGCTCGGGCAGAGCCGCTGCCACGTGGCAGGGAGCCAGGTACGCAATCAGCAGGCCCATCTGCACCCCACGACCCCACTTCACAAGGAGGGACTCACATCCCATTATCTGAGGTACAGTGGCCTCCCTCAGGCAAAGACCTTCCTTAATAACAACCGCCACCACCCGCCCCTTCCCTGAGCCCTCGGCCGATGGAATGCGTAGAAATCTGGTGGGCACAGTTCGAGTGGAAACCCCCTCTCTTGACCCAACCAGGTCTCCGTAATACCCGCCAGGTCCGCAAACCCCCCCTGCACCAGATCACAAATGAGGGGGGCTTTATTTACAACGGACCTGGTGTTGCACAACATCAACCGAAGGCCTGGGCCCTAAGGGTCTGAGCAACCCAGGGAACGAGAAGAGCATTGGGGGCCGGAGCATGCAATCGCTCAGAGATAGCGAGTGCGCACTCCCACAACACGATATGGCCCCCTGCTCCCACCATATCTGCCCCTCCCACCCACAGTACCGATGAAACAGCCCTCACCAGTATGAAATCTAGCCCCCTCCCTGACCCCCAACCCCATACCCCCAAAGCCGTAGCCCCCTGCCAGCCCCAGCCCCAACCCTGGTGGGTTGCCCCCCAGTCCCACCCTGGTCGTATCCAAAACTCCCTCCCTCCCACCCACCCCTTAAAAGACAAATTAAAAAAGAGTATAGTGAACTTTTAAAAACCCCAGCACCCTCATGCCACCTCTCGGGATCCCAGGATCCGTCATAAAGGTACTTTTTGGATAGGCTGCTGGGCCACTTCCAGGAATGGGGGGCATTCCTCAAAGCGCATAAGTCTGCCCTTCTGCCATCATCTGTCCTGGGTACGGGTGCAGCATTGATGAAGAGGAAACAGGTGGAACAGGCCCAAAAACTGCCCCAACCAACAGGAGCCCCCTTCTCGGGTGACCTCTCACGACATCTGGGGGTGGTGGTGGTAAACATGGGCAAACATCATCACCCTCTCACGGCGACGAAGTCCCATTGTTTGTTGGGTGGTCCCATAGGCAAGTTACTCGTCCATTGCTGGTCTCTCACGCCAGCATGGGCAACTCCATCACCCTCTCATGGTGGCGGAGAGTCCTCGCTCTGGTAGGTAGGCCAACCATGGTGAAAGGGCAATAAACTGGTCTCTCGGTCCGCCTGGGTCGTCTGAGTCCAACCAACCAATCCTCCGATGAAATCCAGATGTTAACGGCTGATTAGACCTCCATGAGCCCCCGATGGAATTTGATGGTATTGGGCGCAAAACAGCCAGGCCAATACAGCTGGCATAAGGAAGCCCACAGCCACCAGCGGGGGGGGGGGGGGATGAAGGGATTAGATGATCAAGCCAGGTATCCTCCTCCAGCTTCTCCAACCTCCAACTCCTCCAGTCTCTCCTCGGCCCCTCAGCCCCACTGGGCATCCCCCACTTTGCTGCTCCACCATTCCGCCGCTTCAATCTCCTCCAATCTCCCCACCGCTCTGCTGCTCCGAGCCCCAATTTCCACTCCACTGGCTCTCCCTTGCCTCCAATCCAATGCCTCCAGTCCGACCAGTCTGACCACCACTCGGGTCATCAGTCTCCAGTCCCCTCCAATCTCCTCCGCGTTCCTCGCAGCTTCGCAGCTCTGCGGCCTCACAGCCGGGCCCCAGGATTTGGCAGAATGCCAAATGCCGACGCCAGGCACCGAGCGTCCCATCGCCCCCATCGGAGCAGCAATCGGAGTAGCAGCCAGCATTTCCAATCGTTCGGAGCTCAGTACCTGGACCCATGGGGACCCATAAGGACCCCCAAGACCACCAGTATTCCTCCTTCAACCATGTGGGGGTTAAGGTAAAAAAAAAAAACCCTGGTATTCCTCCTCATCCCCAAATGCCACCAGCCCCAAATGGAAGCTTAGCAAGTCATGGTGGCCATCTTGAGGTGTGGTGCATATCGCTGTTTTACTAACCTGACAGCTTATTATTCTAAATAGGAAAGCTTCATTTTGTTTGCAAATAATATTAAATATTCTAACTACCAGCAAGAATGAGTCCTTACATTTAAAGAGCACCTGTCATTTCAGATCCATCATGGCAGCACCTGTTAGCAGGCATCCACTCAACTGCTGCCCCCCATTAAAGTGAATGGGACTGTTGGTGAGTCAACAGCGGGTCAGAGGAGGAGCTGCTGTGGGATAGAGATGACAATTGCTCTTTAAAAATTATGATTTAAAATTGGGAAATTATATTTTTCATCAACACAACAAAAGAAAAGAGGGGTAGCTTTATACATTAAGGAAACAATAAACTCCAAACAAATCTATGCAGATAAAGAAGGAAGGATTTTAAGGGTGGAAATAATGATGAACCAAAAACAGATACTAATGGTAGCAATATATGCACCAAATAATAAGAATTTTACCAAAAACTACATAAGAAGATATTGGAAATGGAATATCAAAATATTTGCTTAGTAGGAGATTTTAACGCAATTGTAGATGCAAAACTAGACTATATTTATTTATTTATTTTTCAAATTTATATGCTGCCCTTCTCCCGTAGGACTCGGGGCGGCTCACAAGATAAAAACAATACAATAATCCAAATACTAAAATTAGTCAATTAAAAATCCCCAAACAATTAAAAACCTCAAGGCAGATCAGGGAATTTGCTGAAAGAGCCATGTCTTCAGCTTGGTGCAGAAAGTGCGGAGGTCAGGGGCCGTCTGGAGTTCGGTGGGTAACCCATTGCAAAGGGTCGGTGCGGCCACAGAGAACAGCCCCACCCAGCAGGGGCCCGCTGCCAGCCCACTTCTGTTGCTGCTTGCACACCTCGCCCCCGCCTTCCATTTTGGCATCAGAGCCTTCCGGAAAGCTCTCTGCAGCTGAGAAACGGGCTCTGGATTGATGCGTGTGGCACCACCTGGCTTCTGTTTCGCCTTCAGATGCCTTCCGAAAAGCCCTCTGTAGCCGATAAAAGAGCTCCGGGTCGTTCCAGAAATGGCAAAACAGAAGCCAGGGGGTGCCGCACACGTCAATCTGGAGCCCATTTCTCATCTGCAGAAAGCTTTCCGGAAGGCCTCTGATGGCAAAACGGAGGCCGGGGGTCGATGTGTGCGTCAATCCGGACCTCGTTTCTTGGTTGCAGAGGGCTTTCTGGAAGGCTCTGATGGCAAAATGGAGGCCGGGGGTGATGCATGTGAGCGGTGGCAAGCGGCCGCAGGAGAAGTGGGCCTACAAGGCGAGGCAGATGTCGGGGTGTGTGAGGCCTGGTAAGTACGGCAGTTCCAGCCCCCCTACCTCCACCCTAGCTTAATTTTTACCTGTGCGCCTCGCCCCACCCCCTGCACCCCCAGGTTGGCGGGGTCTTAATTAGGGCTAGTTTTGAGGTTGGCTTAATTTTAGCACATGGGTTCAAAAACATTATAGGGCTTCTTTTCGGGGTAGGTCATATTTTCGGGGAGATGGTATTGGGGATTAGCTATAACTTACATAGGGAGAAAGAACAAGGAAAAACAACAACATCAAATGACTTTAAGAGAAGAATTTTAAAAACTTGAGCTAGAACTACAAAGAGATCCACAAAAGAAAACTCTTAAAAATCAAATGGGAATAATAAAACATAAATTGAATTTAATAGAAAAGGAAGAATTGGCGCAACAAATCAAAAGAGCAAAACAACCTTTTTGGAAATACCAACAAACCAGGAAGATGGTTAGCCTATAAATTGAAAAAAGAGAGAAGAAATTGATAAGTAAATTATAAGATGAGAAACTATGTATACAGTTTCAAAATTAGATTTTTTAAAAAAATTGAAGAATTTTATGAAAAATTATATGATATAGAAAAAATTTTGGAGGAAAAGATAATACAATATCTGGAAAGAGCTAAACTACAAAAAGTTCCTGAGAATATTAAAAATACGTTAAATGAAAAAATAATGATGGAGTTGACAGAGGCGATAAAAAGGCAAAAAACAATAAGACCCCAGGACCAGATGGATTACTAGCAGAGGTTTATAAATATTTACAAGAGACATTAAGCCTGTCAATGTTAGATGTTTGTAATGAGGTAATGTTAGAGGCCAAAATACCAAACACCTGGACAGAAGCAAACATTACCCTAATTCCAAAAGAAGACTCAGATCTGACACAGGTTAAGAATTATAGACCAATATCACTATTGAATGCAGACTATAAAATATTCGCATCAATAATGGCAGAGAGACTAAAAAGATTTTTAAATGAATTTATTCATCCAGATCAAAAGAGATTCCTACCAAAAAGACAAATAAACAATATAAGGTTTATCTTGGACACGTTGGAATATTATGAAATACATTCAGAAAAACAAATGGCACTGATCTTAGATGCACAGAAAGCATTTGATAATGTAAATTGGCAATTTATGATGCAACAGTTAGATTGTATGGATTTTGGAGAGAAAGTCATAAATATAATTAAGACAACAGCAAAAATAATAGTTAATGGGGACTTTACAAAAAACTTTAATATAAAAAAGGCACAAGACAAGGATGTCCATTATCCCCATTATTATTTATATTAACATTGGAAGTGTTAAACAGAAATATTAGACAAGATCTAGAAATAAAAGGTATGGAGATAAAGAAAAATATAAATTACAAGCATTTGCGGACGACTTGATATTTATCTTAGAAGAACCATTGGAAATTGGTCCCAAACTAATGAAAAGAATAGAAGAATATGGGGAAGTAGCAGGATTGAAAATAAAGAAAAAACTAAAATAATAGTAAAAAATCTTACAGATAAATAAAAAAATGTACTGGCAAAAAAGATCTTCAGATAGTTAAATATTTGGAAATATATCTAACAGCAAGATGCGCAACAATAAAAAGATAACTATACTAAGCTATTAAATCAAACTTGGAAAAATGGTGGCAAACAGGTGGCAAGAAAGCAGTGGCAGTCAGGCACACCACAAGTTATGTAGACAGTAAACCAGGGGTGAAATGTAAAATGTGTTACTACTGGTTCTGTGGGCGTGGCTTGGTGGTGGGGTAATGTGAGTGGGTGGGCGTGGCCAACTTTTTTTTTTAACTTTTCAAAGCATTTTTTCTAATGCTTTGAAAAGCCTCTGGTGATCAGGCAACTCAGCTGGGATCGTCAGAGACTTTTCAAAGTATTTTTTTAACCACCTCTTCGGCCAAGAGGTTGCAGAAAAAAATGCTTTGAAAAGCCTCTGAGGAACCCAGCTGAGCCGCACGATCATCAGAGGCTTTTTTTTCTTTTAAAAGCATTTTTTCATCAGAAGAAGTTGTAGAAAAAATGCTTTCAAAACTAAAAAAAAAAGGCTCTGATGATCGTGCGGCTCAGCTGAGCATGGTGGGGGGCGCAGGGATTTTTGCTACCGGTTCTCCGAACCAACCACCGCCATCGCTACCAGATTGGGTGATCCAGTCCGAATCGGGAGCATTTCACCCCTGCAGTAAACATATGGTCAATCAAAATGGACTCAAATGTCTATACACCAATGCACAGACTATGAGAAATAAACAGGGTGAATTAGAAATTCAAGTACATGAGGGCAGATATGATATTGTTGCTATTATGGAAACTTGGTGGGATGAAACCCACAAATGGAATATACAGCTAGAGGGATATAAATTATTTAAAAGAAATAGACCAAATAAAAGAGGAGGTGGAGTTGCACTATGTATAAGAAATAACTACATCTCTACAGAAATAGAACACAACAATGATGAAAATTATCTTGAATGCATTTGGGTCAATATTAAAGGGGGGGGGGGATGACATTGCCATAGGTCTATACTATAGGCCACCCAACCAAACAGAGGAAGTAGATGAACGTTTTGCTAGTCAGCTAACTAAGGTATGTAGGAAGCACATCACAATAGTAATGGGGGATTTTAACTACCCTGACATCAACTGGGAGACAAACTGCATCAAGTGGAAGATCCAACAGGTTCCTAACAAACCTAGCAGACAACGTTGTTTCCCAAAAAGTAGAGAAGGGAACAAGGGGATCAGCCATATTGGACTTAATTCTCACTAACAGAGATGAAATGATAGAAGGTGTTGAAGCTACAGGAACCTTGGGGGCAAGTGATCATGCAATATTGGAATTCAACATTATGCAAGCACAAGTAGGAGAACAAAGTCAAACTAGAGTCTTGGACTTTAAGAGAGCCAATTTCAATAAACTTAGAGAGAGCTTGGGAAGGATTCCATGGATGAGAATCCTCAAGGGGAAAACAACTCAAGAAGCTTGGAAAATTTTGAAAAGTGAGATTATAAAAGCCCAGTCTAGCACAATACCAATGAAGAAGAAAAATAACAGCTCTCAAAAGAAACCAGCATGGCTGCATAAAGAACTCTCTGACAAGTCGAAAGACAAAAAGGACAAGTATAAAAAGTGGAAAGAGGGGCAAATAACTAAGGCAGAATATCAGCAAATAGCCCGAGCCTGTAAAGATGAAGTGAGGAAAGCTAAGGCTCACAATGAACAAAGGCTTGTGACAAAAGTAAAAAATAAAATAAAAAAGCTTCTTCCAACATGTTAAAAACAAGAAAAAAGTCAAGGAAACAATTGGTCCATTGCTGGGAGAAAGTGGCAAGAAGTTGACAAGCAACAGGGAGAAAGCAGAACTACTTAACTCATTTTTTGCATCTGTCTTTACACAATGGGAAAAAACAGTCCAACCTATCAAAAACAGCACCACAAAAAACAGATTAGGAACACAAGTTAAAATAGGGAAGAAAATGGTAAGTGAACACTTGTCTACCCTAGAACAGTTCAAATCACCAGGACCAGATGGATTACACCCCAAGGTTCTGAAGGACCTGGCAGACGAGATCTCAGAACCACTGAACTATATCTTTCAAAGATCCTGGAGCACAGGGGAACTGCCAGAGGATTGGAAAAGAGCTGATGTAGTTCCCATCTTCAAAAAAGGGGAAAAAATAGATCCAGGAAACTACAGACCTATCAGCCTGACCTCAATACCAGGGAAGATTCTGGAAAAGATAATCAAGCAACGAATCACCAAACACCTAGAAGCAAACCAAGTAATAACCAAAAGCCAACATGGGTTTGTCAAAAACAGATCATGCCAGACTAATCTTATTGCATTCTTTGACAAAGTGACAAAATTAGTGGACCAGAGGAATGCTGTCGATATAATTTACTTGGATTTTAGTAAAGCATTTGATAAAGTAGACCATAATCTAATACCAAATAAAGTAGAAAAACGTGGGTTAGACAGCATCACCACCAGATGGATTCGTAACTGGCTGACCAACCGCACTCAACGTGTAGTCCTCAATGGAACTGCATCTACATGGAGGGAAGTATGCAGTGGAGTACCCCAGGGCTCTGTTTTAGGCCCAATGCCCTTCAACATCTTCATCAATGACTTGGATGAGGGGATAGATGGGGAACTCATCAAATTTGCAGATGACACCAAGCTGGCAGGAATAACCAACACTCCAAAAGATAGGCTCAAGATACATAAGGATCTTGACAGACTTGAACATTGGGCGCTATCTAACAAAATGAAATTCAACAGTGAAAAAAGCAAGGTTCTACATTTAGGGAAGAAAAACAAAATGGACAGGTACCGTATATGTGGTACCTTGCTCAATAGTAGTAACTGTGAGAGGGATCTTGGAGTCCTAGTGGACAACCATTTAGATATGAGCCAGCAGTGTGCAGCAGCTGCCAAAAAAGCCAACACAGTTCTAGGCTGCATAAACAGAAGGAGAGAATCAAGATCATGTGAAGTGTTAATACCACTTTATAATGCCTTGGTAAGGCCACACTTGGAATACTGCATTCAGTTTTGGTCGCCAGAATGTAAAAAGGATGTGGAGACTCTAGAAAGAGTGCAGAGAAGAGCAACAAAGATGATTAGAGGACTGGAGGCTGAAACGTATGAAGAACGGTTGCAGGAACTGGGTATGTCTAGTTTAATTAAAAGAAGGCTTAGGGGAGACAGGATAGCAGTGTTCCAATATCTCTGGGGTTGCCACAAAGAAGAGGGAGTCAAACTATTCTTCAAAGCACCTGAGGGTAGAACAAGAAGCAATGGGTGGAAACTAATCAAGGAGAGAAGCAATTTAGAACTAAGGGGAAATTTCCTGACAGTTAGAACAATTAATAAGTGGAACAACTTGCCTGCAGAAGTTGTGAATGCCCCAACACTGGAAATTTTTAAGAAGATGTTGGATAACCATTTGTCTTAAGTGGTGTAGGGTTTCCTGCCTTGGCAGGGGGTTGGACTAGAAGACCTCCAAGGTCCCTTCCAACTCTGTTATTCTATTCTATTCTATTCTATTCTATTCTATTCTATTCTATTCTAAATACCTAAACTATTATGTTGTTTTGGAAAAACATTTTTCGAGCGGTGAAGATGACGAGCACAACTATTACCAAGATAAACAAGAAAGCGGCTTCGAACCCCGCATCCACATCACCTTCAAATCAGTGTTCAATAGAGAGCATGCTCGTACCGGAGAAATCAAGTTTAACATTGAACATACAGAGCATACAAGCGACATTACTTAAGATACAAGAAACAAGGACAAGGACACAGCAGTCGATAGCAAAGAACCATGAAGAGATAAAAAGAAACCATGAAGAGATTAAGAACAACATGGGAGAAATGAAAGGAAACATCAGAAGAATGGATGATAAAATAGAAAACATCCAACAAGCCATCACTAAGAATGAACAGAGAATACAAATGGTAGAGATGAAAAATAGAACAAACAGGGAAAAAAATGGAAACAATGGAACAGAAATGTATGCTCGCCAGTAGGGACTTAGAGGAAACAATTGTCTTCTTAGAGATGGAAAAAGCATCCTTTTACTTAAGGTTCCAGAACATAGTGGAAGAAAAGGAGGAAGACCTAGGTGAGACCATGGCAGAAATACTCGCAGACACATTACAGAAAAACAAACAGGATATACGGAGAGACATAGATGAAATGTACAGAGTACACACAAACTACGTAAGGAGACATAGATTACCAAAAGAAGTACATGTGAAGTTTACGAAAAAGGCAATAAGGGATGAAATATACAAAAAAACGAGGGAGGAACCTATAATATATAAAGGAAAAGAAATACAAACCTTGAGACAAATACCTAGGAGAGTGAAAAACCAGAGAAGACACTACCAATTTTTAACGACACAATTAATTAGATATAATGTGATGTTCAGATGGCTTGTTCCGGAAGGCATTTTGATTACCTGGCAGGAGAAGAAATTCAAAATTGACACCCTTGATATAGCACATGAGTTCTTAGAGCACCATTTCACAGCCGAGGAAGAACAAGAGAGTAGAGAAGAGGTAGAGAGCAGGAGTCGGGAGGAACATCAAGGAAAGGACAAAGAGGTAGAACGAGAAGAAAGAAGGAAACAGGAAAAAGAATGAGTAGAATGAGAGGGTACAAGAGAAAAAATAGAGACACAAGAAATGCAAGAAAATTAAGAACAGTATATAAGTAACGAAATGGAGGAAGAAATTAAGATGCTTTCAATAAACAAACGGACTAAACTCACCTGTGAAAAGAACACAAACTCTCACAAAACTACAAAGATTGGACATGGACATTATTTGTTTGCAGGAAGTACACATCAAGAAACAATATGGCAAACTACTAGAAAATCCAAAAATAGGGAAACTTTATGTAACATTAGCATGAAAAAAAAAGAGGAATTGCAATATATATTAAGGAAAGATTAAAATCTAAACAAGTATATGCAGACGAGGAGGGAAGAATTCTAATGATAGCGATAGAAACAGATCAAAAACAAATACTGCTTACCACAATATACGCACCAAGCAATAATCAAAATGAATTCTATAGAAAAGTACACAATAAAATAACGGAAACAGAATATGAAAATATATGCTTAATAGGAGATTTCAATGTGATAGTGGATATCAAAAAGGACTATAAAAGCAATAAAAGAAATAAGAAAAAAGAACATTACCAAATTCATTCTTTGAGATGACACAAGAATTGAATTTACAAGACGCATGGAGAGAAATAAATGTAAAAAATAACCAATACACATACTATTGAAACCCACACCAATCATGGTCAAGGATTGATATGGTATGGATGACCCCAGGATTAAGAAGAGAGATTGAAGAGGTAGACTTAATGACCAATACTTGGGCAGACCACAACCCAATAAAACTGACATGGAGAGGACAGAAGAAGAAGCGGAGATGGACAATGAACCAAGACATACTAAAAGACAAAGAATATATACAAATGATGGAAAAGGAATTGAAAGTCTTCTTCAAGGTAAACAGAAAAGAAGAAACATCACTACAAAACTTGTGGGATACAACAAAAGCATATATCCGAGGATTGACAATAGCATATGTGGCAAGAAGAAATAAGAAAAGAAAAACAAGATACACTACAGGAAGAATTCAAAAGATTGGAATTAGACTTGCAGAAAGAACCCCAAAACAATAAAAGAAAAGAAAAAAGAGACTTAATAAAACATAAGCTTAACTTGACCACACAAGAAGAAATAGCACAAAAAGTCAAAATGGCAAAACAAGTTTTTTTCGAGCACGCAAACAAGCCAGAGCGATGGTTAGCTTACAAATTAAAAAAAGAAAAGGAGAAAAAAATAATACATCAATTGCAAGATGAGAAGGGAGTTATACACCACAGGAGGGAAGAAAAAAAGAACATAATACAAGAATTCTTCAAAAATTTATATCTTCAAGAAAATATACCAGAAGATAATATCAAACAATACCTAGATAGGATGATCTTAATCAAAATTGCAGAGATGAAAAGAAAGATGTTAAACAAAACAATAACCATGATGGAACTATTTGAGGCAGTGAAGAAGTAAAAAAACAATAAAACACCGGGCCCAGATGGACATCCCGCAGAGCTATATAAGATCATACAGGAACCATTAGAGGCATTAATGCTGGAATTATTCAGTGAAGTACTTGCAGAGGCTAAACTACCTAAATCATGGACAGAAGCATACATCACACTCATATCAAAAGAAGATACAGACCACCAACAGGTTAAAAATTACAGACCCATCTCATTATTAAATGCAGACTACAAAATATTTGCATCCATAATATCTGAAAAAGTAAAAAAAGTCCTAAACGAGTTTATCCACCCAAACCAAAATGGATTTCTACCGAAAAGACAAATGAAAACTAATATGAGAACGATTATAAATACCCTAGAATATTACGAAGCCCAACCTGGAAAACAAGCCGTATTGATCTTTCTGGACGCCCAAAAGGCTTCTGACAATTTGAACTGGCGGTTCATCATTTTACAATTAAAAAATATGAACTTTGGGGAGAAATTTGTGAAGATGGTGGAAAAAATATACACAAATCAAACGGCAAAAGTAATAATAAATGGAGATACCACAGAAAAAAATGATATCTCTAAGGGGGTAAGACAAGGATGTCCCCTATTGCCCTTACTATTCGTTTTAACCCTAGAGGTGCTACTATTAAAAATCAGACAAGAACAAGAAATAAAAGGCTTGAAAATAAAGAAAGAAGAATACAGAGTTCAAGCATTTGCAGATGATTTGGTATTCATCCTAGAAGAACCATTAGAAACAGGACCCAA
>WNWU01008075.1:0-12416 GCA_012654045.1 Ptyas mucosa | reverse complement strand
GTCACCAGCCTACATTGTTTGGCTGATGGCACCCTGAGGAGGCCCTCTCTGTGGGAGCGCACGGGTCGATGGGAGGTCATCGGTGACAGCAGGCGGTCTTGGAGATAACTAGGCCCTATGCCATGGAGCGCTTTAAAGGTGATCACCAACACCTTGAAGCGCACCCGGAAGACCACTGGAAGCCAGTGCAGCTCGCGCAGTAGCGGTGTTATGTGGGAGCGCCACGCTGCTCCCGTCACTACCCGCGCGGCCGCATTCTGGACCAGTTGGAGCCTCCGGGTGCTCTTCAAGGGGAGCCCCATGTAGAGAGCATTACAGTAGTCTAGGCGAGAGGTGACAAGGGCGTGAGTGACTGTGCACAGGGAATCCCGATCAAGAAAAGGCCGCAACTGGCGAATCAGGCGAACCTGACAAAAGGTCCCCCTGGCTACAGCCGTCAGATGTTCCTCCAAAGACAACTGCCTATCCAGGAGGACTCCCAGATTGCGAGCCCTTTCTGCGGGGGCTAAAGACTCGCCCCCAATAGTCAGTGATGGAGTCAACTGACTATATCGGGATGCCGGGAACCACAGCCACTCCGTCTTGGACGGGTTGAGCTTGAGTTTGTTTCTCCCCATCCAGATCCGCATGGCTTCCAGGCACTGGGACATCACTTCGAGGGCATCATTGGGGTGGCCTGGGGTGGAGATGTACAGCTGGGTGTACAGCTGGGTTAAAAGGGTGAAGCTTTAAACAGGAAAAGGAGAGGGGGAGGAGATGGGTCTGTGGAGGGGGACAAAAAGGCTGACATGTGCCTTGAGGGAAGTCCACTCTGCTTGCTCACCTCATTGCAAATACGTTAGTAACATTCTCCGCTGCTTTCAAGTTATTGTCTCGGGTAGTTCCATATGGGAACGGGAGCTGTTTATCACAATATTATTATTTGCAAAGATAGGAAAATGAAGGTTCCCTATTTATCTTGCAGAGCTTGGATTCCTTGAATGAGTTTAAAGAAAAATGCAAATATTGTGGAATATTCAGCCTCCTGCCGCATAATTAAGCTCCATTTCATGCTGAATAAACTAAATTATTCACGTATCTTAAATAGAAAAATATTTTTTATTGAAAAAGTTTTAAAAGTTTTACATACATTTTCTCCCCCCTCCCCAACCACCCCCCCGACTTCCCAGAGCAAATACAAGATAAGATACAGCTCAAATTCTCTAAGTTAAACTCCATTTCACACTTATCATAATCATAATCATTAAACAAATAGATAAAAGGAAAGCAAGTCTTCTTTCTCCTTATTCCATCTAACTCAACAGAATTAATCTCCATTTATAATTACAGCAATTAATAAAACAATTAAGTATTACCTAATCAAACCTATCATTACTCAATTTAGCTAATTAATACTTAACAAATTATTAAGTCTATACAATTGAACAAAATGTTTTGTAACTTCTTTCATTTAAACAAAAAAAACCCAACAACAAAAAAAAAGAAAAAAGAAACCCTCATTCAAAAAAACCCAAATTTAAAATAAAATACTATATAAAGTCTTCCGTCCTCCACTTTTAAACCATCAAGGTCCAATTATGATTAAAACACTTAATAAAAATAATAATAATAATAAAAAAAATTTAATTAAAAAAATAACAATCAAACTTCTTATTAATTTATCAATACAGATAAAACATCATTTAATAACTATATCAAACATTTAAATTCTTCATACTAGATTAAACCAGTTGCTAATCTTCTTGTCTTCACATCTTCCAACAGCATATAGAATATCTTCATTTGCGTCTACCCACCTAAATAAAAAAATTGCTTCTTTATAAAAAAAAAAACCCCTGAGTGACTTTATAATTATATTTGAAATAGTATCCATCAAATCCAGTCAAAAATTAGATTAATAAATTCATCAGACATATTAGGGAAACCACCAGATCACCTGCAATTGCCCTAGGTCCATAGTCCTTTTGCCTTATATTTATTACCATCAAACAGGAAACTCCAATTTACTATATTCAATAAAACATCTGCGATTGCAATTAAGTCCAAATTTATTACAGTCCTTAATAAAATATTCCAAATCATTCAAGTCAGGGCATATTTCACAGCCCAACACACCAGCATGGCTGTGATCTGTTTATTCTTCTCAAAATATTCCAATACAGCTGTAGGTTGCCTCCTCATCGTCGCTCATCACTTAGTTAACTGGCATTAGACTGCTGTCTGTTTTTTTTTCCCAAAAATTCAAAATCTTTAAACAGTTAAACAATACTTTTTAAGGACCATCATCTCATCAAGCAGGGTTATTTTCCATTTTTCCAGTCTTTCTTCTTTTCCTTTTTACGAACTTTCTTCTTAACTTTGATCCCTCTGCCTTTTTTAACTCCAGTAAAATTTTGCGGTTTTTGGGATTGCATATTATAAAATTTTTGCAGAGATGTAACTTCTTCTGGAAACAGCTCTTTAAATGCAGATTGAGTTTTATAAAAAAAAAAATTTGTGTAACCAAAATTTCATCAGCTTCCAAAATTTCTTGCTCCTTATTCTGCACAGCATTCATCTTTCTCTCCTCAGTAAAAACTGCTATGATCTATTGTTGTTTTTTTGCATCTCCCAACTCTTCATTCAATCCCCCACTGCTAGATTGCAACTCAGTATTTCCATGTATTTCATTGTTTCCAGCTTGAAAAGCTTGAAATATAGTATCAATTCTTTTCAATAAAGGAGAGGTAATTGAGCTCAAAGCTTCCTCAAAATCAGACCATTGAGGGTTAATTAACCCTCCTTTGCTTTCTTTGCTTTCAAAAAGAACAGCCATCTTGCCCCCCCTTCTTCCTTCCCTTCCAGAAGGACAGGGGGAAAAAAGGAAAAAAAAGAGTATCAAGAAGAAGAAAAAAAGACCCTTTACAATTTGTAATTTGTATTGCTGCTTCAATTATTATTTACATCCTTTCTTGTTTCATCCACTTTTCAAAAAGGAGTTTTACGTTTCAAACAGGGGCTTGTCAATAATTACTTTTAACTTTCACTTCTTCACGTCCCGTTGAAACTCAAACGCCATCTTGCTTTCACTTTCCGCTTAGGAAAAATCTTTTAAAGAAAGTAAATCTCTGGAGTTAAAAAGAAAGAAAAAAAAACCTTGCTGTTTCATTCGTGCAGCTTGTGCTCCACCAACTTGATTCAAAAAATATTTGTTTAAAGTTGGTTGCTGGGATGGTAACGACATCTAGCTCTGCAAAGCAGAGACATCCAGGGTCCGGAGTACTGACAGGCTTAACGGGGAGCTCTCATCTTCGAGCGCCAGATTATGGGTAAAATCTGGCACTCTCAGGGAGCTGTACCCCACCTGTCTACTCACTTTCCCCCCTCATACCAGGGGGAAAGTTTTCAAACCGCAAGACAGCCGATAGACACTGTTCTTGCGGTTCTACGGAGCCCTGGGCTGGCGCTTCAAAAAAAAGCATCCGGCGATGTCGCAGTCTCACCGGAAGAGCCAATAGAAAAATATTTTAAATAGATTTTTTTTACCCCAAAAGCATTTTGTTAAAATAAATACGATAGAAATAAAAAATCTGATTTAAATTTTAAAAAATCTGATTTAATTTTTTTTTAAATCAATTTTTTTAAAAAAATCATCAATTTTTTTTCCACTCTGGAAAATTAGACTGAGGGAAAAATAGAGAATTTAGCCTGAGGGAAAGTTGAAGAGAGAGGCCTGAGGGGAAAGATTGGGAAAGGAGGAGGAAGGAAAAAGAGAGAGATCAAGAGAAAGGGAGGGAGGGGAATTAACAAAGGAGGAGAGGTAATGGAAGGAGAGACCAGCAAGTAGCAGGAGAAGACACTGAGGGAGAGGAAGGAAGAGCTGACCCGCCATCTGACCACCACCCCACCGAATGACCTGCCTGCTGGGAGGAGACTTCATAAGGGACAGGTTGGAAGGACAAGACAGCAGAGTCCAGGTGGCCGAAGCAACTGGACCTCCCTGAGCGAGGGACCAGGGTGGACGGGCAGCCATAACGATGGACTGTGGCAGGAGAAGGCTCCTGGATGGGAGGAAAAGAGGGCCAGGGCAACCCGGACTCCAGCGACCCTTTCGGCTGGAAAGGGCTGGAAGCCGAGGCTGGACCGAACACGAGAAAGTCAACTGGAGATGCCTACAAGATGGGCAGAGGTTCAATGGCTCCCCTGTGGCACCACCTCAACTTTTGATGAAATCCTGCAGACACACCTGTAACTCGGTGCAATTTCTTGTTTTCTTTTCATTATGTTTTTATTATTTTCTTTTTTTTAAATTTAATTTATTTCTTTACAACGAAATATTTATACACACACAGATCGCGACGGGAGCTTTACATAATACATTAACTTCACTCAGAATATACTAATAAAAACTAGAATCTACACTAACCTTATCCTTTTTTTATTCTATTATTCAACCAAGTATACCATTGGTCCCAACGTTGAAAATATATGGAGTCCTTTTGATCTCTTAAGATTTTTGTTAACTTGTCAGCTTCCGCATATTTGATAATTTTTCCCAAGATCAAATCTTCAGCCAGTAGGTCTTTCCCCTTCCAATGTTGAGCAAAACATATTCTTGCTGCGGATGTGATATATGTAATTAAACACCATATATTTGTGCCTATCTTATCTGGCCTAATATTTAATAGATAATATTCTGGTTTCAACTGTAATTTGTATCCCGTAATTTCTAATATCCACCTCTGTATAAATCTCCAAAATTCAATTCCCTTGGGGCAAGTCCACCATACATGATAGTAAGTACCTATCTCCCCACACTTCCAACAACTTGGGGAGAGTCCTGAAAACATTTTCGCTAATCGAGCAGGAGGGAGATGCCATCTATACACCATCTTATACAAATTTTCTTTATAGGTGGTTGCCATCAGAAATTTCAATTGTTTCGTCCAAATTTCCTCCCATTTTATCAATTCAATTGAGTAACCAATATTTCTCCCCCAAGCAATCATTGAGTCTTTAACAATCTCATCCCCTATCCAATAAGTTATTAAGAATTTATAGATATTAGATAATATTCTTTCCTCCTTTCCTAATATAATGCCATCTATTTCTTGCTGGGTCATATCTATACCACTTTTTTCCTTATCTTTCTTAAATTTAGAATTGATCTGGGCGTAGGACCACCAATCCAATTTCATTCCTTGAAGCTCTAGCTCAGTTCTTGTTTTTAAACAACCATGGGCATCCAACAATTCCCGATAAGATAGGTGTTTTTCTCTATTATAAAGTGAACTATATGTTGTAGCTTCTAATGGGACCAGCCAAGAGGGAGTCGCAGAGTAGAATTTGCCCTTAACTTTCTTCCATGTATCAATTAGGATATTCCTTACATAATGTCCTGCAAAACTCTTATGTTTTTTAACCTTATCTTGCCAGAGGAAATAGTGCCAGCCCTGTTGTAACCCCGAACCTTCCAGAATCAACAACCGTCTTCTTCTCAATAGGATCCATTCCCTTACCCAAACTAAATTTGCAGCCTGATAATAATATTCCCATTTTGGTAAGCCAAAACCCCCTCTTTCTTTCAACTCTTGAAGCGTTTTAAGTTTAATCCTGGGCTTTTTGTTTTGCCAGATAAATTTAAGAACACATTGATTTAACTTTTTAAAGAAAGTATTATCCAGTCTAGCTGGTGCTGTATAAAATAAATATGTCCATTTTGGGAGGATATAGGATTTTATAATCGCAATCCTACCTAGTAAACACGTCTGAAGGTTCTTCCATTTCTCGAGATCCTGTTCTGTTCGATGAAGTAATTTCAAATAATTATCTTCTTTAATTGTTGTGCATTTAGCTGATAGTATTAATACCTAGATATCGTAATTTATTGACAATTTGGAATCCCAAATTTGCTTCTAGTTCCTTCCCCTGTTTTGTCGTCAAATTTTTAGTAATAACCTTCGTTTTTTCCTTATTTATTTTTTAACCCGCTACATTTCCATATTTTCCTAATTCATTAATCAAATTTGGGCCTGATAGAGAGGGGTCTTCCAATATAAATACTAGGTCATCAGCATATGCTTGTACCTTGTATTGTTGGTTTTTAATATACAATCCTTTTATCTCCGAATTACGCCTAATTCCCCTCAATAAAGGTTCTAATGTTAAAATAAATAGTAACGGAGAGAGCGGGCATCCCTGTCTGGTTCCTTTCTCAATGCAAATTTGTTCAGAAACATCCCCATTAATTAGAATTTTAGCAGACTGCTTCGAATATATTGAACGAATTGCCTGAATAAACCTTTCCCCAAATTGCATATGTTGCAATAGACCCACTAAAAAACTCCAGCTCACTCGATCGAAGGCCTTTTGCGCGTCCAGAAAAACCAAGGCCAATTGTTTATCAATATGGGTTTCATAACGTTCCAAGACGTTCATAATTATTCTTACATTATCTCTAATCTGCCTACCAGGTAAGAAACCATTTTGGTCTTCATGTATAAATTGACTTAGGAAACCTTTTAGCCTTTCTGCTAGCACTGCTACAAATAATTTATAATCTGCATTGAGAAGCGAGATAGGTCTATAATTCTGAATCAGGGATAGGCCACTGCTTTCCTTCGGCAAAAGGGTTATTAATGCTTCTGACCAGGAGTTCGGAATCTGTCCCTCCTGGATTACCCTATTAAATAGTTCTGTCATATAAGGGCTTAAGACTTCCCAAAGTGCCTTATAATATTCTATTGGGAGACCATCTGTACCGGGAGTCTTTCCTGTTTTTTGTTTTCCCTGTTGCAGCATAGCCTCACTTTTGGTCAAATCTTCTATTAATTTATCTCGTCTAGCCCTCTCCTTCTTCCGTTTCCCCGCTATATAATTTATCACTAAACCCCGAAACACTGCTTTAGCTGTTTCCCAAACATTTAAAAAGTTCACATCTTCCTTATTATTTTCCTGAAAGAAAAAACCCATCTCCTTCTTTAGATGACTTAAAAATTGTTCATCTTTGAGGACCCTTACATCCATTCTCCACCTGGGCCTTGTTTTCAGGCCTCCCCATGTTATCCATAATGGATTATGGTCTGCCCACTCGTTAATACCTAATTCTACTTTCTGTGTTCCCTGCCTCAGTTCCCCCGACATCGAAACCACATCTATCCGCGACCAAGATGAATGCCTGGCGGAGAAATATGTGTACTGTCTATCTTCCGGGTGCTTTTCCCTCCAAATATCTTTAATATCTTTATCATTTTCCTATAACTATATCGAATACAGTGTGATCGACCTGGCATTTCATCCGCCATAAAAACCAAGGTGAAAACAGATAACGTATATACAACTTGAAGATTGCTAGTATTGTACAAATGCTTTTGACCATCATCTTCATCCTAACAGGACGATACATATATAGGATCTCACTCCAGGTCTGCCTAGCCTAATTTTTTAATGTTCCAACTCCACCCTCGTGCTTCTACCCATTGAGAGAATCTGTTCCACATGTCATAATATTCTGTGTTAGAATATAGTAGAGACACTCCTGATTTCTGACAGCATCATCGAAGTCTGCAAATCCTGGAGAGTCCGAGGTCCACCTCTGGATCCCTCCTCTTAGGCCAACCCTAACCCTAACCATAGGGTGGGGAGTGGGGAGGGTCTCTAACCTTAACAAGAGAAGATAGAGGGGGGGCAGTGGGAAGAAGAACTGCCTCCTTCCAGAAGACCCCAACTCGTCTCTCTCTTGGAAAAGGGGTGCTAATTTCAGAAAGGCAGAATCTGGGGGAACATCCACCAAATTCCCTCTGAGTAGAAGCAGCTCTACAGATCAGAGGGTCCCCAAAATTGGCCACTTTAAGACTTGTGGACTTCAACTCCCAGAATTCCTCAGGAAGCATAACAGGCTCTGGACTTCTGGGAGTTGAAGTCCAGAAATCTTAAAAGTTGTCCAGTCATCTACACAGAGGAGTGAAGGACCAAGAGAGGTCTTTGCTGCCCTCTGCTGGACGGTTGTGGAACTCATTTCTCAAACACATTTTCCTGTTTCTTTTCTCTGCTCCTTCCACTTTCGTTTTCTGAGCGCCCCGAAGACAAAGCAGAAGACGGGGCTTCCCTTAGAAGAGATCCGGCAGAGAAGCAGATCCTCCTGCCGGTGGGGATTCCCGATTCCCTCCACCCAGGTGAGACTCCCGCCCCCAACTGGCCTTGGGTGGGGCAGCGGAGGGAAGCGGGGCGAGAGCAGGGCTCCTCCTGGGCATCGGGGGAGAGCAAGTCCAGAAGAAGCGAGTCCTGGTCTCGGGGAGAGGCTGACGGGTGGGGGGGACGGACGGCGGAGACCCCTCTCGGGAGGAGCGGAGACCCTCGGGATCCCCTCTTCCTTCTTAGGCAAGGCAGCCGGAGGAGGGAGGGGAAAGCAGGCAACGGAGCAAGAAGTCTGGCACAGAAGCAGCACCTGGGGTGTTGGGGGAGGGGAGATTGCAGGTAATGTGGGGAGGTGGGATGGCTCCTTTTCTGAAGGCTGCTGAGTTCTCTCCTTCGTCCTCCTCCCCCTCCCCCTCAATGGCAGTTCTCTCCCCTCCCGGGAGCTTTTCCATGGAGGGGCCCAATTCTGGCTCTCCTGGGGTGGGGGTGGGGATCAGGCTTGGTCTTCTAGTCCAGTCTCCTTCTCGTCCGTTTTCAACAACTGCCTGTCCAACCTCTTCTTCGAAAGCCTCCAGGGTTGGAGCCCCCACAACTTCCAGTGGCCGGCTGTTCCACTGGTGAACTGTCCTCCCTGTTAGGAAGTTTCCCCTTCATTCCAGGCTGCTTCTCTCCTTGATGAGTTTCCATCCCTCCTTTCTTCTCCTGCCTTCTCCTGCTTTGGAAAATAGGTGGAAAACTCCCCCTCTTCTTTGGGGCAGCCCCTCAAATACTGGAAGACTCTTATCATGTCTCCCCAATCCTTTTTTTTAAATTCATAAACATTTTGAATACAGTTTACAGGAAAAAAGAACAAAAAGAAACAGTAAGATATATACTAATAACAATAGTAATGGTGCAACAGAATAATTGTAACTAAATTTTTCTTGATATTAGCTTTTTTCTAACCCTGCTGGTTATATTGGTATCTTTATACCAGGGGTGAACTCTAAAACTTGTTACTGCCGGTTCTGTGGCCGTGGGCTTGGTGGGGGTAATGTGACTGGGTGGGTGTGGCCATTTTTTTTTTTTTACTTTTAAAATCATTTTTTCTACAACCTCTTCGGCAAAGAGGTAGTAAAAAATGTTTTCAAAAGGCTCTGAGCATCAGGGAACTCAGCTTGGCTCCTCAGAGCATTTAAAAGAAAACAATGGGTTTTTTTCTTTTAAATGGCTTTGACGAGCCACGCGATCATCAGAGGCTTTTTTTAAGGCATTTTTTCGGCTGAAGTTGTAGAAAAAATGCTTTTAAAAGTTAAAAAAAAGCCTCTGATGATTGTGCGGCTCAGCTGGGCATGGTTGGGGGGGGGGGAAGGAACACAGGGATTTTTGCTACCGGTTCTCCGAACCACCCACCGCCATCACTACTGGATCGGGTGATCCGGTCCAAACCGGGAGAATTTCACCCCTGGTCTAAATGGTCAAGGAATTGTGCAACAGGTGTCCAAATAAAGTCAGAGACACTGACAGGACTTTATAGTTATCTATCTAAATACATGTCAAATAAGATAGTCAGGAACATCATTCCATCATCAGGTACAATGGTGGTATTCAGGCGAACTGGTAGCGGAGATTGTGGGTGGGCCGACCCACCACCCAGGTGCTATGCCCTCCTACTTAGCTCCATTTTGGAGGCTAGGCGCATTCGGGAAAGGTGCTCACGTGCAGCAAACTGGTGATAAAAATATGTGAAATCCACCTCTGACCAGGTAAATCTACTGTGATCTCTCTGGGAGAAAACCTTTGTTTTCTCTTTCAAACTTCCTTGGAATAAAACGTTGCTCTTTCCCCGGAATCTCCCTCTCTAAGCATTCCTCCGAACTATTCTCGGACCCTGAGCTATTCCAAAGGAGATTCCCAGCAGATGAGGTAAAAGCGTGTCACCTTTTTTATAAGCCCCAGAATTACCGGGAAGTGTTAAATGTACCTCTGGCGGAAGAAGAGAAACGGACAGAGGCTACGGATGAAGAGATGTTGTCTATGCAGAGACATAAAGTGTTCACTCCAGTGAGGTTACCAGAGGGACTAAAAGCTGTAGGTGGGCAGATGGGTTTCCAAAAGGGAACTTGGGATGAATGATGAAGTACAATATAAAGCATGACAACACTGGTTAAGGAATGAAAAGATAACGATGGATTTAGGGTTGTATTTCCAACCATCAATTTGACTAGGATTGAAATGTTTCGTAGACGGTGATTGGGCTCATGATGTACAAGATAGAAACTCAACGTCAGGATTTCTTAATCATGTTTGCAAAAACACAGGTTGCCTGGCAATCTAGAAAACGGACTTCCGTTGCCGTTTCCACAGCTGAGGCGGAGCTCATAGCATTGTCAGAATTGTGTTCAGAGTTAGCACGATAGATACAATAGTGAAAGGATTTGGATATTGAAGCAAAGAGCACTAAACCAGTGTTTGAAGATAACACAACGTGTGTACAAATGGCAACAGGTGAGGGAGTAAAAAACCAGAAGCAAGCATGTTGACCTAAAATACTGTGATGTCAAGAGAAGCAATGAAAGAAGATGGAATAGACCTAATTTATTCTCCACCAGAAAACAATTTAGTTGATGTCATCACAAAGCCACAGAGTAAACAAAGACACAAAGATTTTGTGAAACAACTTGGTTTAAATGCTGTCCAGCGATAAAACTGGAGTGGTTCCAAGATATGTAATAACTCAGACAGCAAAGTGTAGAATGGGCCAGAGAGCATGGTTGTCGCTGATTGGTTGGAAGGCACCGCGGGCTCCTGCCTGAGGCAATCTACATTATGATTGGTTGCTGGGGGAGAAGGGGGAGTTTCTCTTTTTCCCGCCTTTTTTCTTCTGCATGCTCTGTCTGCTGTTCTGGGGTTTACCTGATGATTTACCTCACGATGCTCCTGCTTCCATGGCCGCCTTGTTTGCTGCATATTGTAAATATATATTTATTTATATAAAACTTCAAGTTCGTGTCAGAGCTTCTGACTCCATTTGGACGCAGGCTGTGGAATTCCCTGACAAACCGAACCGACATGGATGGAGGGTGGCTGGTGCCCACATGAGGACCCGGATTGTGGGGGCAATAAACTGACTTTGTATATATATAAAAAGAGAACACCGGTTGGGGGGTGGAAAGCCCTACTAAGCAGGTACATACAAAAGTATGAAGGCTATTGCTTAACACATTGTAAGCCGCCTTGAGTCTCCGGAGAAGGGCGGCATATAAATTGAATCAATCAATCAACCAAGAAATAAATAAATAAATATCCTGCATCCCCTCAGAGAGTCATCAGTCAATTTCTCCTCTCTTACAGGGAACCAGAAGTACCAGCGACACTCAGGAGCTGAGCATGGCCCAGGCAGAGGACCCCATTGAGACCCCAGCCCTGGGCCGCCCCTTCCAGCTGGGAATGCTGTACGACTGCCGCAAGGATACCCTCATCCCAGGTAGGAACTGGAAGAGAAGGAGGCGGATGGGCATCAATGCACAGGCTCAGCCCAGGGACGCTTCAGAGTGGGACTCCTGGGCCCATGGCCTGCTAATACCCATATTTCCCCAAAAATAAGACCCGGCCTTATTTTCTTTTGGGCCCTTAAATAAGCACTAAAGCTTTTTTTCAGGAGTGTCTTAACTTTTTGAGTGCCACCATGATGAGGCAAGCATGGAAGTGCCCGACATGCACACCGGCTCCCCTTAGGAGCCCCCTGGCTCTACGCTCTGAAAACTGCGTCACTGCGTCAGCACCTGCATGCGCAGCAGGAGTCCCTGTGGCCACTGGCTCACTTCTTCCCGTCCCAGCCCAGCACTGGAGCAGGCGGTCAAGCAACCCCGCCAGCCAAAATGCTCTGTTAGCAAGTGATCCATAGGCGCCCAAACACTTTTTGCCTGGACAAAGAAATGAGGGACACTCAAAGCTTCATCTCCTTGCAGATGGGAGACTTTAAAACAGAGCAATTAGCTCTGATTCAAAATGGCCCATTTGCAAGCAGATGAAGCTTTGTCTCCCTCTGAGCAAATAATGCACGGTGGAGCCAGGTGAAGACATGGGGGGGGGGGGAGGAGGAAGCAGGCCATCCCAATGTGCCACCCACTCCACCCCACTGCATCTTGGTTTGTGTGCAGCCCTGCCAGATAGGCAGCTACGTAGGGCATCAGGATTGCCTTCCCCCACTCTCCCACGCCTCTCCCTCCATCTGCTGCCAGTGCTGCCACGCAAACCTCCCACCATTCTCCCGTGAGCCCCACAGCCATGCAGCGTGTCCAGATCGCCTGCCTCCCCAC